>PVKP010042483.1:0-18298 GCA_004027715.1 Plecturocebus donacophilus
AATAAAATACCAGAGGAATAGCCATATCAGTGCAAGAAAATATAGGAGCTATCCCATAAGTATGTAATGCATGATAAAATAATGAGGAAGGAAATTTCACATCTATATGAAATTACATATATAAAATAAATTGGTTGTTTGGAAGCAAAATCAGTTTATTTTCATTCCTAGTGTCTTGAATTTGTATTAATAATTCTTGAGCAGAATAATAGGGTGAATGGCTACAAGAAAAAGAGAATAAATTGTTCTTTAGCAGTTTACATTTGTAACAGCATATTTTATATACCTTACTTCCAAGGCTGAGGACAGCTAGTTTTAAAAATTGCAGTGATGTGACCAGGGAAAGAATAATTTAATCAAAGTTTTCTGGGTTGGTTAAGAACAATGGTGTTTTTCCTGCATGTTCTCACTCCTAGACGGGTGTTGAACAAAGAGAACACATGGACACAGGGAGGGGAGCATCACACACTAGGGTCTGTTGGCCAGGGCTAGAGGAGGGACTGCAGGGAGTGGGGAGGTTGGGGAGGGATAACATGGGGAGAATTACCAGATATAGGTGACGGGGATGGAGGCAGCAAACCACATTGCCATGTATGTACCTATGCAACAATCCTGCATGATCTGCACATGTACCCCAGAACCTAAAGTACAATTTACAAAAAAAAAGGAACAATGGTGTTTTTCATCTTACTATTTTGTACTATTTTCATTGTAATTTTGAATTACTGGTTAATTATTAATTGATGAAATTAATGAAAGCTTGTGTGCAGTATACTTCAGTTCTTTGTTCTCCTGTACCATTATAATTGTGATCATGTAGAGATTACAATCTCAGTGATTAAAAAAACTTTTCTTTTCTAAAGGTCTTTTAAGTCTTTTACTAGGATAATTATGAACATCTAACTTTGAAAATATGAAGCATTTTCAAAGTTAGCAGAATATTAAGGAAATTCTGGCATTCTGTCTCTGGCCTTTCTGATGTATAACTTTTATGTTTAGTCAATGTGCCAGGAACTTTTGCTTTGTTTTTTTTTTTTCTTTTGACACCAGGCTGCCTATGTGTTATCCAAATACCAGTACTTTGTCTGCCCAGTGGAATACCGAAGTGATGTAAACTCCTTTGTGACGGAATGTGAGCCCTCAGAACTTTTCCAGCTTCAGAATTATTCACTTCCACCCTTTTTAAAGGCAGTGTTGAGACAGGTAGGGTAAAAGTTCAAGATAAACATGGTTAGAGTTCTTCCACTCTGAAGATTAAGCATCCTTTATTTTTTATTTATTTACTTAATTAATTAATTACTGAGACACAGTTTCCCTCTGTTATCAGGCTGGAGTGCAGTGCCATGATCTCAGCTTACTGCAACTTTTGCCTACCAGGCTCATGCAATTCTTATGCCTCAGTCTCCTGAGTAGCTGAGATTACAGGCACACACCACCATATCTGGCTAATTTTTGTCTTTTTAGCAGAGACAGGTATCGCCATGTTGGCCAGTCTGTATGCAGTGATCAGTCTGCCTTGGCCTCCCAAAGTGCTGGGATTACAGGCGTGAGCTATTGTGCCTGGACTGAAGATTAAGCTTTCTTTAAAAGTGGGATTCACATTTGTACAAGAAACTGATTTCTGTAGAATTTTTAACTCTTTGATATAACCGTGGTTTTAGTGTTAACTTAAATCAAATGGATGAGAACAGGTTATGAATAAAATGAATCAAATAGTTTAGAATGGGTTTCTCATATTATGACATCAATTGACTTAATTTAAAACTTAACTAAAAATTCACCAGTTTACTGAGTCCTTGATTTTTAGAGGACATTTATTAGTACAGAAAGTTACTGCTTCTAAAAATTAGTTTTCCTTCCAAATGCACAGTGCCTTCATTTAAAGGTATCTTGGAGGCCTTACACTGGAGGATGTTTGACATGCTTTCCAGTAGAACCCTCTTGATCTGTGTCATCAGGTCTGGTGAGTGGCTGGTTAAAGTGAGTGTGTGTCTGTGTCTTTGTATGCACACACACCTTTGTATCTGAAACATTTTATTTTTAAGTAAAATTCTTAATTTTTAAGAAGCAGATTAACAAATTATTTCTCTTTGAGTGCTTAGTACATGGTTTTCAAGAACTTTTTCAATGTCCAAGCCATCTGTTACCTGCTATAAAACTTTGTATACTGCCAGTCTTTGATTAGGAGCAAGGCTACTGCTTTGAGAACTGGTCAGAAACTTATGTCTTGGCTGGGCACAGAGGCTCATGCCTATAATCCCAGCACTTTGGGAGGTTGAGGTGGGTGGATCATCTGAGGTCAGGAGTTCCAGACCAGCCTGACCAAAAGGTGAAACCCTGTGTCTACTAAATAGAAAAAATTATCTGGGTCTGGTGGCATACACCTGCAGTCTCAGCTACTTGGGAGGCTGAGGCAGGAGAATCGCTTGAACCTGGGAGCCAGAGGTTGCAATGAGCCGAGATTGTGCCATTGCACTCCAGCCTGGGCAACAAGAGTGAAAGTCCATCTCAAAAAAAAAAAAAAAAAGAAATAATTGGTGGCTCAAACATCTTTCTTCAACCACACCCATTTTGCATTGTCTATAAGTTCCAATTTTGGATTATTTAAAAAGGAGCAAGAACTACAAAGTTGCAAAATACTTTGACTACAGAGTTCTTCTCAGTTTTTACGATTGTCTACCCAAATCTTTAGTTATTGTCTCACTGATGCTCGTTTTGATAATCTTCTTTAAGCAACTTATTGTTGTGTTTTTCCACAACATTCATCTTAGTTTTAGAGAAAAGTCCAACTTTTCCCTTATTTCATCATACAAAATTAAAGTGAAATAAAATACAATATTAAATTATATAATTACAAAAACAAAGTATTACTAGTTAATAAAAAAAAATTTGGAAAATAACTCAGCTGATTCTTGGTAAGAAGTAAGGTTCCTAGACAACCTGGAAGGTAGTCTACCAAGCTGCAAGATTTCAGTGTGCCAGTTACCTGTCATTATGCTTATAGAGAGAAGGAAAGTGCTGGCTAAGTAGAGGATGGTACAGAAGGTTTACAATAGGCTTTTCTTCCATGATCCTTAAAGTTTGAAAAATTAATGTGGTGTATGCTTTGACTTACTATTTATATCATGGCTCCTGGATCAGGTGCATGCTCAAATACAATTTCAATGAAATTAGCCCCTCTCGTCCTTTTCTTTTTCCTCTTTAGGAAAGAGTGAGCTTGTACCCTTTCCAGATCCACAGCATTGCTCTGTCAACCTTTGCATCATTAATTGGCCCATTCGGAGGCTTCTTTGCCAGTGGATTCAAAAGGGCCTTCAAAATCAAGGTGTGTGTTTAGATTCTTTGTTATATTATTAGAGAATATAATTAGAGAATGTAGCCTAGTTGGAATTTGGTTCACTCATGATCTACATTAAGCCCTTAGGCAACAACTTTTATGTCCTATTTGTTTGGGCCTCACAGAAATGCTGCCATGCTGATCTGAATGTATCCTTTCTTGTTAAGTTTGTCACACCATGTTAATACATTTTAAGTGTCATGTCAGTTTCCTTTATAGGAATGGCATGTGTCCTTTTAGTGTTAGATTAGACCCAGAACTTTCGTCTTTCAAGTGCTCACTCAAGAATCCAGCCATGAATCATCTGAAGTTTAGTGTTTTGCCACAGTCTCACTTGAAGGGACACACAGAAGAACCTCTGGCTATGTAACTGTCCTTTCTGCTAAGTCAGGTCTCATCACACTCTTTCTGTAAAGGGCAAACAGGAAGTTTATCAGGATATGCAGACCATATATTCTATCACAGCTTCCTAACCCTGAGCCTTGCTGTGGCAGTGTGAAGGCCCCACCCCCCGCCCCCCCCCCGCCAACAATGGACAATATGTCAGTGAATGGGCATGGCTGGATTTAATAAAACTTTACTTTAAAAATAGGTCGTGGCCTGGATTTGATTTGTTGGACATACTTTTCTGACCCCTGTTCCAGAGACTTAAAGTTATCCCTGTGTATTAGGTTAGATCATCATAAAGTGACATGTTATCTCAGCAGTTTTATCTCAGCCTCCCTCATATAGCTGAGGCACCATCCAGGGTTAGAGAGTGGCTATTGAAGGTTGGGTGGTCACAGAAGGCCTCTCTGAGGAGGTGGCACTTAAGCAGATATTTGAGAAAAGAAGCCTTGCAGAGAAAACTGAGAGTTCCAGAGCATACAGAGGAGTGGAGGAGCCTAGCCTGTTTGAAGGTGAGCAAGAACAGTATGGCTGTGGTCCAGAGTAGGAGATGAGACGCAGAGTTTGGTGGGGCCAGATCACACGTGGCCTGTAGGCCAGGGAATAAATGAACTCAGCAAAGCATTTGCCAGTGGGAAGCTACTATGTAAGGTGCAATGCAGTATATACAAATATACAGGATGATGCTCACCACCTACTAGGGAAGATAATACACGTCCCCAGAGAACTACAGCAACAGTGGTGCAGGATGAGTATCTTGTAGAGGCTGTAACAGCAGAGTGACCTTGGGTTAGTGTGGCTTTCTTACGCTTCGATTAGTAAGGAAGAGAAGGAAGGAAATGGGTTGGCAATAATTAACCAAAACATTTTCAGTAATTGTTTTAAAAAGAAAAATGTTATATTTAGAATAGTATTTTCTTTAGTGGTCTCCAAGGTTTTTTATTAAATGATGAGAATTTTTTGCATTTTGGAAATGAAGCAGCTATTGTTGTTGTATTTCAGACATTTTTAGGGTGCCTGAGTAAACTAGAAGAGCAGTCAGTCATGTCCATTTCCTGGGCACCCAGACATGTGAATCTACCTGTACAGGATCAGTTTGCAGAGTTTACTACCCTTTCCCTCAGTGTGGCCATTTAATGTACTAATGTGTCCCAGATGAGCTAACTGTAATTTTATTTTTTCCTCTAACACTTAAAAAAAGAAGAAATATTTATCGTAGTAGTAAAGTGTTTATTTCAGAGTAAGAACTATTAGCATAAACAAGTTAGAACCAGTTGTACATCTTTTAACAGCACTAAAATAGCTTCCCAAACAGCTTGTGGTTAAGAAAGCTATAACAAAATTAGATTAGTAATAGCTAATATAATTTTTATTTAGAAAAAGTTCCGTTAATGAAAAAGGTAAGTGCTGGATTTAATGTTTAATGAATGTTTGAATGCTATGGGTCAATTCAGAAATAATTCTAAAAGAAGCACATATTTGGAAGATGGTGGTTTTAATCTGCTGGATATGTTCTAATAAGTTTTTATTTAGAAAAAAAAAAATCCAGTGGTAATGTATTTTCCTTAGAGTGAGTCCATGACACCAAAAATACACAGGTAGGAATTTTGTAGCAGGTGATTTTTTGGAAAATTTGCTAATATGTTTGTTTCTAAAGGATTTTGCAAATACCATTCCTGGACATGGTGGGATCGTGGACAGATTTGATTGTCAGTATTTGATGGCAACTTTTGTACATGTGTACATCGCAAGTTTTATAAGGTACTTTTACATTTAAGACATTTTTTAGATGATTTGTTTGAGTTCTCATTTCCATCACCATTAGTTTGAGTAAGTTAACTTTTTCCGTCAGTGGTAATCTACAATATGAAAGCAAATGGTGGCAACTGGAATTAGAGCCTTAAGCAGGATGGTTAAATTGTGATTGTTTTACCTACAGTTGAACAACTTAAAAAAGCTGTAGTATCTGTCATGGTCCTGGACCAAGTTGAAGACCCAGTTAATGTGGATGGTATCAGATTTGAGACTTGAGGAGATTTAATTTCTCAACAGTGGGCCTGGCAATGATCATGAATACTTCATGAATACTAAGAGTTATAAAGGAAGATAACAAAATGCATCCAGTCAACCAATTATGACTTGAGTGCTTGCCATGTTGTAGAATGTTCTAGAGACAAAACAAACCAAATCTCTGGCTTCATATTTTCTCATTTGGAAGTTGAAGGAAGAGTGATGAGAAAGGGACAATAAACAATATAGTTTCTTAGATGGTTATAAGTGTCACAGAGCAAAATAAAGCAGGCCAAAGGGACCACACTTGTGTGTGTAGGTGCTGGCTGGAGGGTGGGTGGATGAATGAATATTGCCATTTTACAAAGGGTGGTTTATTCTTGTTATTTAACCTTAATGTTTTGGATCTGCCTTGAAATACTAGTTTGGGTGTGAAGGCTAACCACATCAACCGCATGTTAACTTTATTTTCTGTGGTCTCTACTGGGGGCCCAGAAGCAGACCACTTATTAATAGTGCCTGAGCCATAGAAAACATGAATTTTCTTCATAGTACTTGGAAGTAAATTCCTATTTAGAGATTCCTAAATACACATTTTAAATATATACCACAGCAGTGTGAGAATTTTTGTATTAACTATTTTTGAGACAGCCTTGATAGGAGTTTATGAATTTCATTAATCTTTTCAAAAGTATCAACTTCTGTCTTTGTTAATTTTCTCTACTATATATTTTTACCTAATTGATTTCTCCTGTCATCTTTCATTCTTTTATCCTTTTTAGTGATCAGTTTGCTATTCTTTTTTTAGTTCTGGAGATACAACTTAGATTATTGATTTTTAGCCTTGTCTAATCTGTCCCTTGAAGACTGTTAAATTAAATATTGCTATATTCCCTTCAAGTTGTGATATTTGTATTTTCCTTATTCAGTTACATATATTTTCTGACTTCCAGTATTACATCTTCATTAACACATGGGTTATTTAGACGTGTATTGATTAGTTTTCAAACAAATGGAGATTTTCTCACTTTTCTTCCTTAATTCCACTGTGGTCAAAAAACATACTCTGTGATTTCAGTATTTTATAATTTTTGAGATCTGCTTTCTGGCACAGCATGTTATCTGCTCTGGTACGTGCTCCAAGTGCAAAAGTGTATTCTGTAGTTTTGGGTTGCAGTTTTGTCTATGTCAGTTAGGTGAGGTTTAGTTAAATCTTCTATACTGATTTTTGTTTTTGTGATTGGTCCCCTTGTCCTGTCAGTTACTAAGAGAGCTTTGTTACAGTCTCTCATTGTGATTGTAAATGTATCTGTTTTTACTTGTAGTTCTATCAGTTTTTGCTTTATATATTTTGAGGTTGTATTAGTGTGTACAAATTTAGGATTGTCATATCTCTGTTGAATTGATCTTTTTTCATTATATAATACCTGTCTTTACTTCTTGCCTTAAAGCCTACTTTGTTGAAAATTAGAATAGCAGCATCAGCTTTCTTTTGGTCAATGTTTGTGTGGTATTTCTTTGTCTCTCCTTTTAACATTTCTTTTTCCTTATATTTAATGTTGTAGTTCTTTTTTCTAGCAAGCATATAGCTGATTTTTCCCCTGTTTTATTTATAACACAGTTGACAATCTTTATTCTTTTAGTGGGAGTATTTAACTTATTTGCTTATTATTTATCGATCTATTTGGGTATTAGTAATTAGTGGTTAAATCCTTAGAACTTTGTTTTCAGAATATGGTAGCTTTTTAGGGCATTAACTCATAAACTTCCTTTTTTTAAAAAAAAAAATGCTCTTCTCTTAGTAGGAAGATGTCATGCTGAGCCATGTTGTCCACCATTTGAAATCAGATACTTAGACTGTTAGAAGACAGTGAGAGTGCCAGGATGCAACTAGCTGGGACCACCTGCTGACACAATTTTGCATTTCGCTGAACTTGCTAAAGCAGCTTTCCTTTTCTCTGTGGGTCCCTACTCTGGGTTTATGCTGTGAAGTTGCTGACTCTTTTAAAGAAATGAAATAAGATGAACATTGTCCTGACCTGAGTATGAAAGGCCTATGGCCACAGTTTTTTGACAGATCAGTTGAGCCACATGAATGAAGATGACCCATGGAATGGCTCATCTGGGCTCTTTGCAATTTGTTAAGTCAGAGATTTTCAGAGTAAATAGTTCCTCTACTCATCCTCATTGTGGTATCACTAAGTAGCAGACATTTTTTTGTTCCTGGGATTTTTACTTCCTATAATTCTATGTGCAGTCTTTATTGTAAGTCATACATTTATTTACCGACATAAATGTCTTTCTTAGAATTCTGTGCTGTCCCTATACATTACTTGTATGTTGCTTTTTCCCATTGGATTTTAAAGCAGATTTGCTTTGATTTTGTTTTTTATGTTGGAGTTTACCTAAGACTTTTTTTTTTTTAACAAAAGCCGTAGCACCTACCTATATCACTGGTAGGGGCTTCAGTGCTAGGCTCGGGACTTTTGTGTTCTGACTCTGAACATCCATAGCTCCCTGGAGATGTTTTTCAACAAAGTACCTTTCATCATCTGAAGTTTCTTTGAAGTTAAAAATTTAAGTTATATTTTCATGCCCTCTTTTTGGTTTGTCCTATGTTCACCAGGCTCCTTTTCTTACAGAATAGTTCCTGTGTCTCATTCAATCTCAGGATTTGCCATTTATCCCCACCTCTAACTTAGGTTGCCCTTTGGAGAACTTTTGTAGAGCTTAGATCTGCACCCCTTCATTTGCCTTTGATTGCTCCTGTGTTTTGTGTTTGTGCGTTCTTTCCACCTCTTTGCCGTATGCTTCTCAAAGCAGAATTGTTCTGGCTGTTTATCCCCTTGACAAAAGCATTGCACATTAAAGTGAGCTGTTATCAAGAACTGTTTTAATTTTGTAAAGATTGCTACTCTACACTTAAAGGAACGGTTTGTTTTAAATTGGGGGGTATATGCTTCACTTGTCTTTATTAAAATAGCATGAACTCGTCTTCTTTGCCTTATCATCAGGGGCCCAAATCCCAGCAAAGTGCTACAGCAGTTGTTGGTGCTTCAACCAGAACATCAGTTAAATATATATAAAACCCTGAAGACTCATCTCATTGAGAAAGGAATCCTACAACCCGCCTTGAAGGTGTAACTGGATCCAGAGAGGGAAGGACTGACAAGAAGGAATTCTGCAGAAAAACACTGACAGATGTTTTGTAATTATACAGAAAAATAGTTAGAAATGCAATAGACTGAAGTTTTGGAGACATGTTTTTCTCTGAAATTACTGTGAATATTTAACAAACACTTACTTGATCTATGTTATGAAACAAGTAGCAAATTGCCAGCAAAATATCTTGTACCTTTTCTAAAGTGTATTTTCTGATGTGAACTTCCCTCCCCTTACTTGCTAGGTTTCGTAATTTAAAAGACTGGTATTTTAAAGAGTCAAACACTATAAAATGAGTAAGTTGAGGATGTTTTAAGACTGCACCTGGCAGTGTGCCTTTTTGCACAAATATTTACGTTTGCACTTGGAGCTGCTCTTAATTTTAGCAAAATGTTTTCTGTAAGGCACATTAGGAAGTCAGTTCTTTCCTGCACTTCCTCTTCATGTAGTCTGGAGTACTTCCTAAAGGGCTTAGTTGGATTTAAAAAAAAAAAAAAAGATTGTCTACTTTTCAAAGAAGTAATCATTTACCAGGGGAATATATTCTGCCTTTAGGTAGTTTTAAAATTCAGGGGAGGGAGCCTGAAATTTTTTACCATAATTGGTTTGTTAGAAACAGCAGGCATCAAACTACTTCTGATAAAATTGTTTGGAAAATCACAGCCTCGCAAAAGCTTTTCAAGAGCAACAAAGAAGAATTCTGCTATGAAGAACACAGTGTACACATCCTCCGCAGATTATCTCAAAAGAGGACAGTAGCTCAGGAGGGCGCTTAAAACAATGACCAGTGGCCTGGGCCTTCTCTAGTTATGTGCTTCACTTTTCCTTTTTTCCCTGTGAACTGACTTCCATGGTTCTGCAGGGTAGTGAGACAGGATTGTGGCTGCAGCAGAGCAGGGGATACACGCTTGAGTGGGAGTGACCCGCCCCCATGGCCCTGATGCCTCACTGCTGGCTTCCAGTGCAGCTTTTTGTAGACTTACCTTGCAAGAACGAAGATCTGCCTGGAGACCCAATACCAGTCCAGCTTTTTGGTCGTAGGTCACCTTTGTCCCATTGCTCTTTTCCATCATGTCATACAATCTGAGGATATCAGCTGATTATTTTTTCTTCCAAGAATGAAAATCAAGCAGGATTGATTCCTACCAAGAATTAAAAGCACACGAATGCCAAACCTTTCCTTTGGTGGACTGGACACTAACCAGATGAGAGTAAATTTCTTATCAGTCAACATATGTAAGCTACTGCTGCTGTGTGCTCTCCCAGCCATATTTATTGTATTAAACAGCACTAAACCTTCAAAAATTGCCCAATGCTCCTAGTTAAATGTTCAGAGGGGAGAAATAGATATATTTTAAATAATGTTTTGCTAATGAAAAAAGTAAATATTTTTGTTTAAATCAGCAAAAACTTTCCATTATTTTATACTTCCGTCTGACTACTATACCTAAAACAAAAGATTGCAGCTATACCTGGGTTCCACTGATGCAGTCAGCCAGCAGCTTTGTCACATGTACATGTGATTAGACATAGATTCACTCAGTACCAAGAAACCATTTTAGGGCATACATTCATCATCAAGGCATGTGTTCAGCCAGTGTATTTCACACTGTCCATACAAATCTAAAATTGGTATTGGAAGTGCTGTAGAAGGGAATGATCACTTTTAAAATGAGGCCTCCTACAGGTTTGATTTTCAACATCTCGTGTTTTTATTTGTCCCATTATAGCTTCAAATGTTGGTCATAAAAAAAAATTTAGGCTATCAAAGTTTAAATAAAATGAAAGTTTTGTGATAAGAACTTACATTAAAAACTCAGTAGTTTGCATGAGTAAGAACTCTTGAGATTCGCAGATCCCACCCCCCCCACACACATTTTTATTTAAAATAATTGGTAAGGTTTTGAGATACAGAATTATACGAAAGCATTACTGAATATGTGTATTATAAAATCAATATTATTAAAACCAAATATGAAGCTAGAAATATTTGGGATCACAGTAATAGCTTTTCTCAAATGTACTTTTAGAGTTGAATGTACATTATTCTATATGTAAAAAAAAGCAAATTCTTAATTTTAATGGAGCTCTCAAGATTGACCTTTTAGGCATACTTTGATAGCATGTATATTAAAATAGAATATATTTGAGCAAAAGATTGCCAGAAAACCCTGATGTGGATCATTTTGATGCTTGCACTGTGAAGAGGACTTAAATTCCAGTGTAGCCACGTGGTGGTAGAAAAATGAAAAACTGGGAATCACAGTAATGCCTAATTGTTCCAAATTTGATGTTTCTGAAGGGTGCTCTGCTGGTACCTCCTGCTGGACTCCCTGACCTGTGGGGTGCGCATTCTTCCTCGGCACTTTCCGCTTGCTGTGGTGATGCACGTTCACTCTCTCAGAGTAAAAGACCACACATCCCTCTTTTTAAAATTATAGTATCTCTTCATTTTCACTTTGCTTTGAACGAAAATAGTGTCAGCTGTTGTCCGTAAAAAAGAAAAAGCATAAACAGTGTGTATTTAGGGTATAGATATATGGGTGATAGCCTATGATATGTGTCAGTCAGTTCTCTGAATCTTTTACTGAAACTGAGATAGGAAAATAAAACTGAAATCATATTTCGAC
Source organism: Plecturocebus donacophilus (assembly GCA_004027715.1). Lineage (NCBI taxonomy): Eukaryota > Metazoa > Chordata > Mammalia > Primates > Pitheciidae > Plecturocebus > Plecturocebus donacophilus. Next base: position 11,527 of record PVKP010042483.1, read on the forward strand.
TTTGTTGTGCCATTTTCTCATGGGAGAAGAAATATTCAACCTGTGCTTACAACATAATGACGGATAGACATAAGTATTGTGCCGTGTCCATCCCATCACCAGCACCTACAGCAACATCTTCAGGGCTGGGAATAAAATAAGTTCTGGTGATTACCAAACAGCTATATTTGTTGAGAGGCAGTGTCCTTGTAATACAAAGAGTACTGAACTTTTATGGTATCAGCACAGTTTGTAATTACACATGTATTTTTTGAGTCTCTTGAATAATGCGTGCCCCTTCTTAGAGCTTTAAGCTCTACACAGGCCAGATGACGTCTGTTTGGGTTGGCCACTGCGCACCCACTGTCTGACATGATGCCTGCTCTCTGTAGGCTCTCCACCTTCTGAACAAATGCACAAGCTTGGAGCTTGGTCTCAAGACCCAGCTGTACACATTCCCTCTTGCCTCTTGGACATCTCCTATCCCCTTCCCCAGAGCTTTTATTTTGCAGAGTTCTAAGGTGGGCCTCATGATTCCTAGCTAATTGGATTGTTTTAAGGATTCGGTGAAAACTCATATTGTCCAGCATTGAGTAGCTGAGTAGTAATTCTTAGTTTACTTCCCTCCTTCCTATCTGCTCCTCTTCCATTGCCTGTCTGCAACGGGAAACGACAGGTTATAGGACTGAGCAGAAAAGTAACCACCGCTTTGGCCATGTCTGCTTCAGGTCGTGGGTAATGGAAGTGTTCCTTGAATGATGGACAAAGCATTGATCCACTGCAGCAAACCTGAAATGTCTACCTGACCCAGCACTGTGCTTTGTCGTCGCATGAAGAAAAACCTTAGAACTAGTAGTTTTCTGCCTAGTCACAGAGACAGATAGGTACAGAAGTGAATGTCATATGAAGTGGATGTTTATCAAGTTGATGACAGATAAACTAGGTGTGTGGGAGCACAGGTGACCACCATCTGACCTCCCTAAGACCTGTCTTTCCTGACCATAGTCCCTAGAGAGTTCTTTCTGCTCCCTTCTTGAAACTTACAAAGTTTAAAATTCACTCATTGAGGAGGGGCTGTGAAGATTTGAGAATCTTTATGTAGTAGCTATAAATAAAAATCAGGTCTAGATAATTTAACCAAAATCAGAAGCCATTCCTACCTTAATCTCATCGTTTTCCTGTACAGAAATGGAGAACCTTCTTAAATCATCAGATAAGCATCAATAATCATTTAGTAAAACTTGATGAATGGAGCACTTCCTGATGATGGCAAAGTGAGTTTCCAGAAGGAATGGAGAGAATCCAGTCTGGTTCTCTACTGTGTACAAAAGGAATAGGCTGGAGAAGCAAGAGCCTTGTCATGCAAGAGAGTGAAAGAATTATTGAGAGAGAGTGCATCCTAAGGATCGCATTGTCACATGGTGAAAGTGAAGTGACGAAAAAAAATTTTTTTTTTTTTGATATGGAGTCTTGCTCTGTCGCCAAGGCTGGAGTGCAATGGCATGATCTCAGCTCACTGCAACCTCCGCATCCTGAGTTCAAGCGATTCTGCTGCATCGGCCTCCCGAATATCTGGTATTACAGGTGCGTGCCACCATGCCTGACTGATTTTTGTATTTTTAGTAGAGACGGGGTTTCACCATGTTGGTCAGGCTGGTCTCGAACTCTTGACCTTGTGATCCACCTGCCTCAGCCTCCCAAAGTGGTGGGATTATAGGTGTGAGCCACAGCACCTGGGTGAAAGTGAAATTTCAAACTGTTCTCTCTCAACTTGTAACATGAACAGGGTATATAGGACTTGGGGTTTAACCCTCAGACTTTCCGCTGTGCATCCAACTTGAGTTTAATGTGTCCAGATGATTTTTTTTCTTTTGTTTTCGTTTTTTTTTTCTTGTTTTCTTTCTTTTCTTTCTTTCTGGAGACAGCGTCTCACTCTGTTGCCGAGGCTGGCATGCAGTGGCATGATCAAAGCTCATTGCAGCCTCAGCCTTCCAAGATCAAGCGATCCTCCCACCTTTTAGCCTCCTGAGTAGCTGAGACTACAGGCACATGCCACCAAGCTTGGCTAACTTTTGTAAAAATCTTTTTTTTTTTTTTTTTTTTTTGGTAGAGATGGTGTTTCACCATATTGCCCAAGCTATTCTCCAATTTTTGACCTCAAGTGAGCCATCTGCCTCTGCCTCCCAAAGTGCTGGGATTACAAGCATAAGCCACCACACCTGGCTCGAATGATTTTCTGTTCAAGAATTTAAGCTTCAGATGAGGCCTCGGCAAGTAATGAGTTTGGTGAACATTCTTGAATAATCTATTAAATATATTTTTCGTTAGTTTTAGTAAATCTCAAAAAGTTGTGAAGAAAAGGAAACAGAGGCTTCAGCTAGTCCAGGTAAGACAGATACATTTGAATTGTCAGATATTCTATTTGTTTTTTTTTCCCCCAGCAGCTTTATTGAGATACAGTTTACATAATGTAACATTGTGCCACCACCACCAAATCCAGTTTGAGAGCACTTCCATGATCTGAAAAGTTTCCTCATGCCCATTTGCAGTTAATCCCCACTCCAACCCTCAGCCTTTGGCAACCACTGATCTGCTTCCTGTCTGTGTAAGTTTGCCTTTTGTGGATATTTCATATAAATTGAATTATACAATATGCTTTGCACATGGCATGTTTTTGCATATATTAGTACTCTCCTTTTTATTAATACATTTTGCTAACTCATCAGTTGACGAACATTTGAGTTACTTTTAGTTTGGGGATCTTATGAAGAATGTTACTGTGAATGTGTATAGATATACATGTCTTTGTGTGGACATTTCTTCATTTTTTCATTTCTCTTGTGTAGATGGCTAGGGGAGGAATTGCTGAATTGTATGGTACGTTTCTTTTAAAGAAATAGCTGGCCAGGCATGGTGGCTCATGCCTGTAATCCCAGCACTTTGGGAGGCCAAAGAAGGCAAATCACCTGAGGTCAGGAGTTCTAGATTAGCCTGGCCAACATGGCAAAACCCTGTCTCTACTAAAAAATGCAAAAATTATCTGGGTGTGGTGGCACACGCCTGTAATCCCAGCTACTTGGGAGGCTGAGGTAGGAGAATTGCTGGAACCTGGGAGGCAGAAGTTGCAGTGAGCCGAGATTGCCCCATTGCCCTCCAGCCTGGGCAATAGAGCAAGTGCTGGCTAAAAAACAAAAAACCAAAACAAAAAACCACCAATAAACTGTTTTCTACAGTGGCTGTACAGTCTTGCGTTCTTGCTATGATGTACAAGGGTTGTAGTTTCTCTGCATCTCCACCCAAACCTGCCGTTATCTGTGTTTTAAATTGTAGACATTCTAGCTGATGCATAGAGGTATTTTATTGTGATTTTCATTTGCATGTCTCTAATAGCTAGTGGTGGTGTGTCTTTTCATGTGCTTTATTTCCCTTCTGTGTATCTTCTTTGATAAAATCTCTATTCATATCTTTTTGCCTACATTTAATTAATTTGAGACTGGATCTTGCTCTGTCACCCAAGCTGGAGTGCAGTGGCGTGATCTGGGCTCACTGCAACTTGTCTCCCAGGTTCAAGAGATCCTCTTACTTCAGCCTCCTGAGTACCTGGGATTATAGGCACCTGTCACCATGCCCAGCTAATTTTTGTATTTTTTGTAGAGCTGGGGTTTTACCATGTTCGCCAGGCTGGTCTCAAACTCCAGGGCTCAGGTGATCTGCCTGCTTTGACCTCCCAAAGTGCTGGAATTACAGGCATGAGCCACTACATCCAGCCTCTTGCCCATTTTTAAATGGCATTATTTTCCTTTTTAGTGAGTTGTAAGAAATCTTTATATATTCTGGATAGAAGCACCTTATCAGATGTATGATTTGCAAATATTTTCTCTCAGGCTTTGGCTTGTCTTTTTACTTTCTTAGTGGTGTCTTTTGAAGTTAAACATCTTTTAATTTTGATAATGTCCAGTTAATCAACCGTGTCTCTTCAGGCTCCTATGTCCAGCCTCAGGGGCAGCCAATGGTGGATGTGTTGTCAAGACCCTCTAGGTCTCTGCATCTGTATGCAGCCTCATCTAAGAATGAGATTGGCCTAACCACACAATTCCCAGCTTGTGGTACTATTAGCTCTCCCCGCTCATCCTCTGAGACTTGCTACCTCCACTAACTTCTCTGGGTATGGGCATTGTCCACTGTTAAGTGAGTCCCATTGGACGGTCGGAGTCCTCAGAGTCTGTCCTGCCCTAGCCAAAGCTCTAACCCAGCTGAGCTGGTGGAGGCATGCATGCAGCCCTAGGAAAGGACTCCACAAACTGTGCCCCAGTTTTTCAAACAGAAACCCTTTCCATAGTGTATACCTTTGTTCCATTTCTAGAGTACGGAAATATCAATTTTGTCCAGCTTTTAATAGATGCTTTTTGGGGAAAGGATTTGACACCCCGTACTCAGACATAGCTGGAAGTCCCACCTTGACAATTCTACTTTATAACAGGAAGAGAAGGAACAGATCTTAATCCAAATCCAAATGTGACGATATCACTACTCCTCTGCTGAGGAGTAGTGACCAAGTGTATACACTAACATTAAACAATAAAAGTGAGGCCAAAAGAACTTCATGGAGTTTCTAAGTGAGGGCCCTCACTGAAGGAGGGGGCAGCTTGCTCCCTTGCCCCATTGAGATCTGGCTCCCAGGAAGGCAAAGGCAGGAAGAAGACTTCCTACTGATTGTGGCCCCTGTCTTTTTCACAATATTTAGCACTTGTTAGCACCCCAAAAGGGTGACTCAGTTCTAAGACACAGCTTTCAAGAATTTCAAGAGAGTACTTTTTTTTTAAATGTAAGATATACTGCTAAGAGTATATTACCACCACCCCCCAACCAAGAACCTCAGTCATTCACTAAATGATATCATATGTCCACTAAACATGAATATAGAACCATATTTGAATGAGACATCATTTTCATATTCGAAATAACTAAATACATCCCGTTCCCTCAAAAGAATGTGCAGATTAGCTGGAGAGACATTATAGAAGGTGCTGTGATTGTGGTCACCTCAGGGAAGGCCTCTAACCTGGGCTGGAGCTAGCAGAGAGTGAGGCAAGGTGATAGGAAACGTCCAGGTGGGATCAGAGACCCCGCTGCATTCTGAGGCTGCTAGAAGAGGCTATCACTGCCATTACTTTCTTACCAGCTACCTTCTTGAAAGTATATTGGAAAGTGACATGTCCCCAAATCAGAGTGACTTAAATTTTAATGAGCACTTGAAGGTGGCACAGAGGGAGTACAGGTTGGTCAGTGCTATTCCCTGAGAATAGAAGCAGATTGGATACATTGCTGATGTGAATGTAAAATGGTGCAATGGCTTTGGAAAAGTCTGAAGGCTGCTTGAAATGTGAAACATGGAGTTACCATATGATCTAGCAATTCCATTTCTTGGTATATACCCAAGAGAAATGTAAACATTCATCCATACAAAAACTTGTACATGAATGTTTACAGCAGCATGATTGACCATAGTTAAGAGTGGAAACAACCTAAACAGTATGTGCTGAATGGATAAATAAGATGTAGTCTATCTGTACAATGGACTACTACTTGGAAATCAAGAGGCAAGAAACATTGATACATGCTATGATGTAGATGAAGTTCAAAAATGTTAAATGAAATAAACCATTCACAAAGACCACATATTGCATGATTCCATTAGATGAAATGTGAATAATGGGCAAATCTATAGACAAAGTAGATTGGTGGTTGCCAGGGGCTGAGGGCAGGAGGAGGAGAATAGAGAGTAACTGAATGGTAAGGGGTTTCCTTTTGGGTGATTAAAATGTTCTGAAATTAGATTGTTGCAATGGTGGTGTATTAGTCTGTTTTCATGCTGCTGATAAAGCCATACCTGAGACTGGGAAGAAAAAGAGGTTTAATTGGACTTACAGTTCCACATGGCTGGGGGAGCCTCATAATCATGGTGAGGGCACTTCTTACATGGTGGTGGCAAGAGAAAATGAGAGAAAAGCAAAAGTGGAAACCCCTGATCAACCCATCAGATCTTGTGAGACTTACTATCATGAGAATAGCATGGGAAAGACAGCCCCCATGACTCAATTATCTCCCTCTGGGTCCGTCCCACAACGGATGAGAATTCTGGGAGATACAAATTAAGTTGAGATTTGGGTGAGGACCCAGTCAAACCATACTATTCCACCCCTGGCCCCTACAAATCACATGTCCTCACATTTCAAAACCAATCATGCCTTCCCAACAGTCCCCCAAAGTCTTAGCTCATTTCAGCATTAACCCAAAAGTCTACAGTCCAAAGTCTCATGTGAGACAAGGCAAGTTTCTTCTGCGTGTGAGCCTGTAAAATCAAAAGCAAGTTAGTTACTTCCTGGATATAATGGGGGTACAGGCATTGGGTAAACACAGCTGATCCAAATGAAAGAAATTAACCAAACAAAGGGGTTACAGGGCCCATGTAAGTCTGAAATCCAGTGGGTCAGTCAAGTTTTTTTTTGTTTTTTTTTTTTAAAGAATGAAAGAAAGAAAGAGGAAGAGATTTCAGAAAAAGAGAGAAAAGGAGAAAGAAACAGCAAAAGAAAGAAAAAAAGAATGAAAGAGAGAAAGAAAGAGGAAGAGAAAGAGGGAGAGAGAATGGGATTCTTGTTTTATTGCCCAGGCTAGAATACAGTCTAAAAATGGGTATCAAAAACCTCTTTTATGCCAATAATTGTGCTTAACAATGGAGACAGGAAGGAATAGGGGATGAAAATAACAAATAAGCAGCCAACCAATATTTTAT
>PVKP010042484.1:0-18041 GCA_004027715.1 Plecturocebus donacophilus
CTGTTTCTTTCTTTCTCCTTTTCTCTCTTTTTCTAAAATCTCTTCCTCTTTCTTTCTCTCTTTTATTCTTTTTATTCTAAAAAAAAAAAAAATGGTTTTAAAAATTAGCCAGGCATGGTGGCACACATGGTGGTGTGCACCTGTAGTCCCAGCTACTTGGGAGGCTGAGACAGAAGAATCTCTTGAGTCCAGGAATTTGAGTCTGCAGTGAACTATGATCATGCCACTGCACTCCAGCCTGAGTGACAGAATGAGATCATGTCAAGAAAAAGAAGACAGAAAGAGATAAAGATATACGGCCAGGCGCAGTGGCCCACGCCTGTAATCCCAGCACTTTAGGAGGCAGAGGCGGGCAGATCATGAGGTCAGAAAATCAAGACCATCTGGCCAACATGGTGAAAACCTGTCTCTTCTAAAAATACAAAACTTAGCTGGGCGTGGTGGCGCACCCCTGTAGTCCCAGCTACTGGGGAGGCTGAGGCAGGAGAATCACTTGAACCTGGGAGGCGGAGGTAGCAGTGAACCAAGATCATGCCACTGCATTTGAGCCTGGCAACAGAGGGAGACTCAGTCTCAAAAAGAAAAAAGAAAAAAAGAAAGATATAAATAGAGAAAGAAAGGGGAGGAGAGAAAAAAAGATGAAAAGAAGGAAGGAAAGAATGAAGAAAGAAGGAATTTCTAATATCAACACAATACTGGGACTTCAGCCCTCAAGGCATCACACAGATGGTCACTGTCTCTCTCTGTGCATGCCAGCATAGCCTTAGCTCTAGAACAATTGTGACATCCTGTGTTTTTGAAACTGCTTCCTGCACTCCCTGTATTGCTCACTTGGAGCCTGAGTTTCTGCCCTTAGTGTCTGTTTAAACTGGAACCATACTTCAAAGTCTGCCTTTCTCTCTTTTTCTAAAAAATAATAACTTTATTGAGATATAATTCACATGCCATACAATTCACTCATTTGAAGTTCACCATTCCATTGTTTTTAGTAAACTCAGAGTTGTGCAACCATCACCACAATCAAATTTAGAACATTTTCCTCATCCCTAAAAGAAACCCCTCATGCATTAGCCGTCCTTCCCCATTCTCCAACCTCCTTCGTACTAGGCAAACACCAACCTACTTTCTGTCTGTGATGTGCCTATTCCAGACATTTCATACAATGGAATCATACAAAATGTGGTCCTCTGTGACTTACTTCTTTCATGCAGCATGATGTTTTCTTTCTTTTTTTGGGGGGGGGAGGACAGAGTCTTGCTCTGTCACCCAGGCTGGAGTGCAATGGTGCAATCTCAGCTCACTGCAACCTCCGCCACCTGGATTCAAGTGATTCTCCTGCCTCAGCCTCCTGAGCAGCTGGGATTACAGGCATGTGCCACCACACCTGGCTAATTTTTGTATTTTTAGTAGAGACAGAGTTTCACTATGTTATCCAGGTGGGTCTCGAACTCCTGACCTCAGGTGATCCACCCACCTCAGCCTCCCAAAGTGCTGGGATTACAGGCATGAGCCACTGTGCCCAGCCTGAGCCATCACGTCCAGCCCAGCATGATGTTTTCGAGATTCATCCACACTGTAGCATGCATCAGCACTTGATTTATTTTTATCCTCCAATAATGTTCTATCATGTGGCTATGACATATTTGATTTATCTTTCCATCAATTGATGTACATCTGGATTGTTTTGAGTTCTGACCTTTTATGAATAATGCTGCTGTGAACATTCTTATGCAAGTTTTCGTGTGAACGTACATTTCCATTTATCTTGGGTATATACCTAGAAGCGGAATTGCTGGGTCATGTGGTAACTCTATGTTTAACTCTTTGAGAAACTGCCAGACTATTTTCCAAAGCAGCTGTACCATGTTACATTCCTGCCAGTTCCAGTTTCTCCACATCCTCACCAACACTTACTATCTTTTTGACTCTAGCTGTCCTAATGGATGGGAAGTGGTGTCTCACTGTGGTTCTGATTTGCATTTCCCTAATGGCTAATGATCCTGAGCATCTTTTCATGTGCTTATTAGCCATGTGTATCTTCTTTGGAGAAATGTCTATTCACAGCCTTTGAATCTGGCTTTCTTTTTAGAGAAGATTTAAAAAGAGCCTGAAATATGCTTCTGGCTTGAATGCACTTTAAATGGCATGAAAATTAAGAGATTCTTCCGGAGATGGATAACAAACCCATTTGTTTGTTCAGTTCCATTCCGCCAACCCTTGCTGCACTCCCAAAATATACAGTCTTTTAGAACCTATGGATACAAAAAGGAGTAAGTCGAAGCTTCTGTACTGGAGGCATGGACTTTTTAAGAATTCAGATGAGCTTCCGCTGAATTAATTCAAGTAGTAAAGTTTCTATTATTGTTTTAATTTTTTCAAAGCCGTTCTCTTTCCCTATATTCATTTTTTTCACTTCTTCCCCAAATTATAATTTAAGTAGCTGATGGTTCATGTAAAAATACATTTCTTTAGGTACTTCTCTAACATGGTCAAAAGTATCTAAAACAAACCAAGAATCGACATCATAATAGCAAAATACCAGAAAGATTCTCATTTAATTAGAATCAATCCTCTCCCTCAATCGCTTCATCCTTCAGTGGTGGACTTAGTAACTTGCTTCCCAAGAACAGAGCATCAGTGGGGGAGACAGTAACTTTACAGGGTAGAAACATGGCAAACACCACCTTGGCCAGATGATCAAGGTTCACATTGCCGGTAGTAAGTCATGACAATATGTATCCCATAGTGGGATGCGATGATGTGAAAACTCTCATTTGTAGTCTTCCCCAAAACCACAGGCTAGTCATGAGAAAATCCAAACTGAGGGGCATTCTACAAAATACTTGATTAATATCTTATAAAAAAAAAAGACTGAGAAACTATCAGATTGGAGGACATTAATGATGTCAGAGGCGTTTGAACCAGAGCAACTCCATATTGAATGGGGGCTGGGTAAAATAAGTCTGAGATCTATTCATAAAAGAAGTTTTTTCGTTAAAAAAAACTATTCATAAAATAGGTCTCAGACTTATTTTACCCAGCCCCCATTCAATATGGGGCTGCCTTTTGGTGGGCTGCTTTCTCAGGAGGTTAGGCATTCTTAGTCACAGGATGAGACAGGAGGTTGGCACAACCACGGTCACAATGACCTTGCTGGTAAAACAGGATGGAGTAAAGAAGCTGGCCAAAACCCAACAAATCAAAGATGGTGAGGAAAGTGACCTCTGGTTGTTCTCACCGCTCATTATATGCTAATTATAATTATTAGCATGCTAAGACACTCCCACCATCTCCATGACAGTTTACAAATGCCATGGCAACATCAGAAAGTTACTCTATAGGATCTGAAAAGGGGAGGAGCCCACCATTCCAGGAATTTCCCTCCCCTTTCCTAGGAAACTCATGAACGAATAATCCATCCCTTCTTTTTTTTGGAGATGGAGTCCCACTTTGTCACCCAGGCTGGAGGGCAGTAACGGGATCTCAGCTCACTGCAACCTCCGCCTCCCAAGTTCAAGTGATTCTTCCGCCTCAGCCTCCCAAAGTGCTAGGATTACAGGGGTGAGCCACCCCAGCCTCCACCCCTCCTTTAACATACAATCAAGAAACAACTGTAAGTATAATCAGTCAAGCAGCCCACACCACTGTTCCACCTATGAAGTAGCCATTCTTTATTCCTTTACTTTCCCAAAAACTTGCTTTCACTTTATGGACTTGCTCCGAATTCTTTCTTGCTTGAGGTCCAAAAAGTCTCTCGTGGGGTCTGAATTGGGGTCGCTTTCTGGTAACAATAAGCCATGACAACTAAATGCAACATGGTATCCTGGATTGGTTGCTGAAATAGAAAAGGAGTATTAGTGGGAAAAAATAGTAAAATTCAAATAAAGTCTGGAGTTCTGTTAATAGTTAAATATCAATGTTGGCTTCTTAGTTTTGATGATTAAGTAAGCCCACGATGGGGGAAATGGGTGTGGGATATACAGGAAATCTGTGGACTATTTTTGCAACTTTTCTGTAAACCTAATTCCAAATTACAAAGTGTTATTTTTAAAGAAAATACAACTTTATAGAATAATCCAGTGTCATTGCATGTCCACAGCTGGAAAAAAAAATAGAATCAAAACAAATATGTTGGCCAGGCGCAGTGGCTCATGCCTGTAATCCCAGCACTCTGGGAGGCTAAGGCGAGAGGATCACTTGAGGTCAGGAGTTTGACACCAGTCTGGCCAATGTGGTGAAATCCCGTCTCTACTAAAAATACAAAAATTAGCCAGGTGAGGTGGCAGGCGCCTGTAATCCCAGCTACCCAGGAGGCTAAGGCAGGAGAATTGCTTGAACACAGGAGGTAGAGGTTGCAGTGAGCCAAGACTGCGCCACTGCACTCCAGCCTGGGCGACAGAGTGAGACTCCATTTCAAAAAAAAAAAAAAGGTTCACTGAAGCACCATTAATGTATATTGTTCTAGGACTTTTTAGCTTTGCAATAAGATAATGAAAAGAAATAGGTAATCAAACCACGACTATTATTTCTGTTGAATAAGATACATTAGCAATTGCTATGTTATGACTTGTGCTTTCCTGTATAAAAATAACATCAATATAGCTATCAAAAAAGAAAAAAAAATCATATATAGGTAGTGTGATTGTATAAAACAACAGAAATAGCTAAAATTCTCATAAATACTAATAATTAGTAAGATGACTAGTCATAAAATAATATACAACCAAACAGTGGTTTACCTACTTAACAGCAATAACTAGTGAGAAAATATAACAGAAAATAATATATTCTAAAATCTAATAAAAATCCAGGCACAGTGGCTCATGTCTGTATTCCCAGGACTTTGGAAAGCCAAGACTAGAGGATCACTTGAGGCCAGGAGTTTGAGACCAGCCTGGGCAATAATATAGAGAGACACTATCTCTGAAAACAATAATAATAAATAAAATCAGCCAGGTGCTGTGGCTTACACCTGTGGTCCCAACACTTTTGGAGGCCAACGTGGATGGATCACCTGAGGTCAGGAGTTCGAGATCAGCCTGGCCAACATAGTGAAACCCTGCCTCTCCTAAAAATATAAAAATTAGCTGGACATAGTGGCAAGCACCTGTAATCCCAGCTACACAAGAGGCTAAGGCAAGAGAATGACTTGAACCCAGGAGGCAGAGGTTGCAGTGAGCCGAGATCACACCATTGTACTCCAGCCTGGGCAACAAGAGCAAAACTCCATCTCAAACAGATAAATAAATAAATTCTAATAAAAGATGACATCACAAGGAATAAACTTTTTTAGTATGAAGTCTCTATATAAAAATAACTATAAAACTTTACTGAAGTACGTAAAAGATATTCAAATAAATCAAGGGATATAGTTTGCTTTTAGACTCATACACTCAAAAATAATAAAGACAACAATCCTTTCTCAAATTATCTCACAAATTTAAGGCAATTCCAATTTTTACAATAAGAAAAACTAATCTAAAGTTCATCAGGAAAAATGAGCAATTATTTGCACTAACAAAAAAACTAAAAGTGTTAACATTAGCAGTGTTAACTGGAGAGAAGAAAGAGAGCCTATACTTTCATTTTATACGCTATTCACCACATATACTATTGGCCATGACATGCATTGCTTAATTTTTCTATTATGAAATATTTTTGTATTGTGTTTTAGAATAAAAAAACTTAAAATATACAATAATAATTAAGAAAAATTAAAACAATAATGGCATCTCGTCAATTCTTAAAATATATAAGGAAGTTAAAATAATCAAAAGTTATAATAATTAGCTTATTAAAGTCATATGCTGTAAATGGACTAGAGAGTACCAGAGAAAAATCTAGAATGTATGTAAGTATTTGGGACAAGATTAAAGTGGTATCTGAGATCCCTGGGGACATTATAGATGACTAGCAATATTGGGGTAGCTGAATAAGCCTGAGAGGGGAAATAAAACTCACTGCTTATAATGTATTCCACATTTTTAAGTAGATTAAAAATGACTAGAAGGAAATAGGAGAAAATAAAAAATGACTGTTCTTTGTCTCATAAGCTTTGCTTATCTTAAGATTATATAAATCTATTCTTTCTAAGTTGAACACCAAAAGCAAAAAGCTGGGCTCAGTGTCTCACACCTATAATCCCAGCACTTTGGGAGGCCAAGATGGGAGGATCACTTGAGCCTAGGAGTTTGAGACTAGCTGGGAAACACAGTGAGACCCCATCTCTACAAAAATAAAAATTAAACATTAGCAGGGCACGGTGGTGAGTGCCTGTCATCCTAGCTACTGTGAAGGCTGAAGTGGGAGGATCACTTGAGCCCAGCAGGTTGAGGCTACAGTGAGCTGTGGTTGCCTCACTCCATGCCAGCCTGGTGACAGAGCAAGACCTTGTTTCAGAGGGAAAAAAAAAAACACCAATATTTGACTAAGTAAAATGTTTACACTTCTGTTTTTTGAAAAACAAGAATAAATAAAATAGAAAGATAAATAAATGCAGATAATAATCCAACGTGTAAAACATAGAGAGTATTTGTAAATCAACAGCAAAATAACATTCCAATTGAAAAATAAGCAAAGGAAATACGCTGGTGAATCACAAAATCATGTTTATTAAAGCGCCAATAAGCATGATTACATTTTTAACTGCCTTAGCAATCAATAAAATGAAAATCATAACTCCAATAGAATAGCATTTTATGTCTATCCTAGTGTAGAAAGAAATATAAAGATAATACCCAGTGTTAACAAGAATGCGAAGAACAGGGCATTCTCCTACATGTCAGGAGGGGCAGTTTGACAATTTGTCTGAAAAGCCTTTGAAACTGTGTTTAATCTTTGACTAGCAATCCACTTCCTAGGAATTTATACTAAGACAGAAGTTAAGAATATACATAAATATGTATGTATAAAATGTTTGTTATAGCTTGACTCATAACAGTAAAATATTGAGTAAAATGTCCAGAAATGATGATTAGCTTTTAAAATTAAAGGACAATTTTACTCTACAATTCATATGGAAATACAAAGGGCCTAGAAATAGTCAGCCTTGAAGAAGAGCAGCTGTATCACCTGCGTTTAGAACACTTTATGTTTTTAAAAAGAATGTTAAAGTAAATATAACAGAATATTAACATTTAGTAAATCCAAGTGGTGGGAACACAGATATCATACTGTTTGCTGCATTTTTGTGTGTTTGAAAGAATTCATAATTTTTTAATACCTAAAAAAATAGACTTGCTCTCAATGTAACAGCTTGAAAGATCCAGCAATGGGACCAGGTGCAGTGGCTCAGGCCTGTAATCCCAGCACTTTGGGAGGCCAAGGAAGGAGGATCACTCTGAGGGCAGGAGTTCAAAACCAGCCTGGGCAACATAACAAGATTATGTCTCTAAATTTTCTTTTTAATTTTAAATAAATTTTAAAAAAGACTGACCCAAGACTGGAACCAGACACATCCCAGAGAGATGAACATCCAGCTTTTTTTTTTTTTTTTTTGAGATGGAGTTTTGCACTGTCACCCAGGCTGGAGTGCAATGGCACAATCTCAGCTCACTGCAACCTCCACCTCCTGGGTTCAAGCAATTCTTCTGCCTCAGCCTCTGGAGTAGCTGGGATTACAGGTGCCCACCACCACACCTGGATAAGTTTGTATTTTTAATAGAGACAGGATTTCGTCATGTTGGCCAAGCTAGTCTCAAACTCCTGACCTCAGGTGATCTGCCCGCCTCAGCCTTCCAAAGTGCTGGGATTACAGCCGGCCACATCTAGCTATCTGATGATCCTTCGTCAGAAGTCAGGCTGCTATCAACGCACTGATGGGCCTGTTGACCTCCAAAGTCCCTTGCAACACTAAAAGTCCTGATATCTGTGACTGTGAAACTGGAATTTCTGGAATTGGACAAAGATTTGAGGTAACTTAGTAACTGCTGAAGGAAAATGGTGAACCTGTGTTCTCTGTCTCATAAATACGTAGAAAGACCCAAGCTCATCTACAAGGGTAAGTAAAGTTTACGCAGAAAGAGTTAAGGGAGAAAGTAGCTCCAGAAAAAACTGAGCAACGCCACCTTGGACCCTGAAAACCCAAAGCAGACATGGTAATAAAGCAAGCAACATCATAACAAAGAGTTAATGGGCGCGTCCAGGTCACGAAGCGCTCCATTGTGAAATACTTGACTTAAATATTTGCAGGAACCAAACTGCTACAGAACAACTGGCCTTGCTTCATTGAAAAGTTTTCCATGGGCAATCTCATACACTGCTGGTGAGAATTTAAATTGTACAACTAGTTTGGAAAGCAATTTAGCAATACATTTTTTTAAAAAAAAAAACTTTTAAGTTGTACATAGCCTTTGACCCAGTAATTTCACTTATAGGATTTTTTTCTAAAGAAATGGTTACAAATGTCCTCACAAATGTATTTATCAAGGCTGTTGATAAACATAAATATTTACAAAAGAGAACATAAATATTTACAAAAATCAGATAAAACAAGTATCCAATGATATAGTACTAAATAGATTACATACAAATAAAGGAATATGAAGCAACAACTTTTTCTTTTTTTTTTTTTGAGACAGAGTCTGGCTCTATCGCCCAGGCTGGATGCAGCGGCGAGATCTGGGCTCACCACAACCTCTGCCTCACAGGTTCAAGTGATTCTCCTGCCTCAGCCTCCCAAGTAGCTGAGACTGTAGGGGCATGCCACCACGCCCAGCTAATTTTTTTTTTTTTAAGTAGAAATGGGGTTTCACCATGTTAGCCAGGATGGTCTTGATCTCCTGACCATGTGATCTGCCTGTCTCAGCCAAAGTGCTGGGATTACAGGCATGAGCCACCAAGCTCGACCTTTAAGTGGCCAGAGTGCCTTTTTTTTTTCTTTTTCTTTTTGAAATGGAGTCTCACTCTGTCATTCAGGCTGGAGTGCAGTGGTGCAATCTCAGCTCACTGCAACTGCTGCCTCCCAGGTTCAAGCGATTCTCCTGTTTCAGCCTCCCGAGTAGCTGGAATTACAGGCATGAGCCACCACTCCCGGCTAATTTTTGTATTTTTAGTAGAGTTGGAGCTTTGCCATTTTGGCCAGGCTGGTCTTGAACTCCTGACCTCAAGTGATCTACTCACCTTGACCTCTCAAAGTGCTGGGATTATAGGCGTGAGCCACTGAGCCTGACCTGAAGCAGCAACTTTTTTAAGAGACAGGGTCTTGCTCTGTTGCCCAGGCTAAAGTGCAGTGACACAATCATAGTTCACTGCAGCGTTGACCTCCTAGGGTCAAGGGATCCTCCCGCTTCAGTTCCCCAGTAGCTAGGACTATAGTTATGTGCCACCACACCCAGCTAATTTTTTTATAGAGATGCAATCTCACTATGTTGCCCATGCTGATCTCCAACTCCTAGCCTCAAGCAATCCTCCCACCTGTGCCTCCAAAAGTGCTGGGATTACTGTACCCAGACAGAAGCAGCCATTTTAAAAAATGACATTCTTACTTGGAGATTATTGCACGATCATTGTTCTAGTCCTTTAAAGTGCTTTTACAAAATGTGTATTTATTCAGTTTAGTTAATTAATTAAAAGTTATAGAATCTCCTGTGTCAAATCTCTTAGCAGATAGAAAATTAATAATTTCCTGTTTTATATTTGTCATACTTTTTGTTACAAAAGTAATAAATGTATTGTAAATCTAAAAAGACAAGTATACCACATTGAGCTATCCATAACTGGCAATAACATTTTAGCATGGATACCCTCAAATCTTTTCCTGTGCAAATCATATATTGCTGTTTTAATAAATTCAAGATTACACATTAAAAATGATCACAGTAAAAATAAAGAAATAAAAAATGACATTCTTGAAGAATAAGAATGTGAATAAAATCCTCAGTGATTGTGTTACATGAATCAGGCAGGTTATAAAATAGTATCTATACACTTATTTCATTTTGTGACTGGTGGGGGAAAGAGACTCTACGCACCCTGAAACTTCGCACGAGTGGCAAAACTTCTCTAAATCTTCTCTTCTACAAACAGTGGTCTACTCTTATGTCTCAAAATAATTAAATGGATAATATTTAGGTGAGATTCTTGTAAACTTCAGTGATAGTACAAATTAAAGGTGGTGAGAGATGGTGGAGGAAGAAAAAAAAGTTTAAAGAATTATTATTATTTGAGAGAGATGGAGTGTCACTCTGTCGCCCAGGCTAGAATACAGTGGTGCCATCTTTTTGTATTTTTAGTAGAGACAGGTTTCACCATGTTGGCCAGGCTGGTCTTGAACTCCTGACCTCAAATGATCCACCCATGTTGGTCTCCCAAAGTGCTAGGATTACAGGCGTGAGCCACTGCGCTTGGCTTGCCCTCCTATTTTGGTGCCATCAGACGCAGAGTGTCCAGGACCGAAGAGGGCTCCCCTGGTGCCCAGCTCCAAAACACAATTATAGTCCCAGCTTACTCAGGAGGCTGAGGCAGGAGACTCGCTTGAATCCGGGAGGCGGAGGCTGCAGAGCTGAGGTCAAGGTGAGTAGACCACTTGAGGTCAGGAGTTCAAGACCAGCTTGGCCAAAATGGCAAAACCCCGTCCCTACTAAAAATACAAGAATTAGCCAGGAGTGGTTGCTCATGCCTGTAATCCCAGCTACTCTGGAGGCCGAAACAGTAGAATCGCTTGAACCTGGGAGGCGGCAGTTGCAGTGAGCTTAGATTGCGCCACTGCACTCCAGCCTGGGTGACAAAAGTGAAACTCCAAAAGTAATAATAATAATAATTAGAAGGCACATGTGCTCTGCCCTGGAGGAGTTTCCTTGGGAACCTAAACATTCTGAAAGACATTTACACAGCTCCAAACAAACACCGCATCCCCAGCCTGGCCCCCAAGGCCAGCCCCTCCCACTCAGGAGGCTCAGCTGTCCCCCCCTGCATCCCACGCCTCCGGCGAGACCTCCCCTCAGTTCTTCTAATCCACGGTGCACCTCCTTCTTCCAGGCCTTGATACCGGCCGTTCCTTTCGCCAGTTAACAGTCTCCCCGCATTTTTCTCCCTAGATAATTACTACCCATCTCCCAGAACTCTGTTCAAATGTCACTTCTGCAAGGCTGCCGTCTCAGGCTGGGTTCTGTTCCACTGACGCACTCTGATAGCCCCCTGTACTTCATCTTTAGAGCTCTTGATTACGACCAAAATTCCTAAGTTTCACATTAATAACTTGTTGTTTTGTATCTTGCCTCCCAGCTTCCGGCTGCCGTCTTGTTCTCTGCTGTCTCCCCTGTGCCGAGAACAGAGCCTTGCTGCTATTTTTAGTAGAGACGGGGCAGGACACTGAATGCGTGCCCCCAAAATTCATCATCTCCAATGTGAGGACATTTGGAGCTGGGTGCTTTAGGAGGTGATCAGGTCATGAGAGCAGAACCTTCATGAATACGATGAGCACCCATACAGACCCCGGAGAGCTCCCTCGCCTCGCCAAGTGAGGACACAGGGAAAATATGCCATCCGGGAACCAGAGCCCTCTCCAGACACTGATCTGCCGGCGCCTTGATCTGGGACTTCCCAGCCTCCAGAACTGTGAGAAGTCACTTTCTGTTTATAAGCCACCAGTTGATAGTATTTTGTTACAGCCGCCCAAATTGACACTTCACATAGTAAGGACCCATAGTAAACATGTGTGGAACAAATTATGCAGTCTACTACAACCTGGTTATCCACAGAACCTAGGAAGTGTCTTTGGTATACACTAGAATTACCTGAAGAAATTGAAAACTTACCCTTGCCCATGTCTCACCTCCAGAAAAATTATTTTTAATTGGTCTAGTGAGGGCCTAGGCACAGGTACCATCTGAACCTCCACAGATGATTCTTCCTTTTTTTTTTTTGAGATGGAGTTTTGCTCTTGTTGCCCAGGTTGGAGTGCAATGGTGTGATCTCAGCTCACCGCAACCTCTGCCTCCCGGATTCAAGCAGTTCTCCAGCCTCAGCCTCCTGAGTAGCTGTGATAACAGACATGCGCCATGATGCCCAACTAATTTTGTATTTTTAGTAGAGATGGGGTTTCTCCATGTTGGTAAGGCTGGTCTTCAACTCCTGACCTCAGGTGATCTGCTCACCTTGACCTCCCAAAGTGCTGGGATTACAGGCATGAGCCACCGTGACCGGCCTCCCCAGATGATTCTAACAGGCAGCCATAGGTGAGAATCGCCACTGAGAATCCAAGCCCAGTCTCTGAGCAGTAATGCACTCCAGGGTGGTCGAGTGGACTCAGCAAAGAAAGCCTTGGCCTTTGGACACACCTGTCCTTCCCGCTCCACCCACCCTATGTGGAGTGCAAATGCTCAGTGACAAAGTTGACACAGCCCAGACCTCAGGGCCAGGCTGAGAAGGGGTTTGTTTTTATAGTACCAGCACTTGACAGATTAAAATCTGAAGTTGGACACTGTTTACATCCTTCTCGCTGTTTTCCTGGCGTTTTGGTTTACTGAAAGGGCACTGTCCCTTTTCAGAAGTCTTGGGAGGCCTTATTAACACTTGTTATACTAAACAGAAGCATTCCAGGGTGCAGGAGAAAGCTCACAGGGCTGGCTGCTGCCTTTCATTTAGTTAAACTGTTTCTAAATAATGTCATTAGATTCAGAGCCCATTTCTGTGTAGCATATGGACTTTGCCAATGTATAAACCACCTCCGAACTGAACTGTCTCTCAGCAAAAGCCACTTCCTGTTAAGATGTTGTTTCTACCTCACTCCATCACAGCCGGCAGCCTGGCCACAGCAGAGAGTGAATAGGATGATGTAAGCACTCAGGAGGCTTTGCAAGGTCATCCAGGCCCTAAGACTCCGTGCAGGCCTCAGACCAGCTGCCTCGGCATCACCTGGGAAATGGACGGTTAGAAATGCAGAGTCTCAGGCCCTGCCTTGGACCTGCAGGATCAGAATCTGCATTTTTTTTGTTTCTTGGGTTGTTTTTGTTTTTTTTTTTTTTTTTGATACAAAGTCTCGCTCTGTCTCTCAGGCTGGAGTGCAATGGCGAGATCTTGGCTCCACCTCCTGGGTTCAAGCAATTCTCCTGCCTCAGCCTCCCAAGTAGCTGGGATTACAGGCGTGTACCACAATGCCTGGCTAATTTTGTATTTCAAGTAGAGACGGGTTTCACTATGTTGGTTAGGCTAGTCTCGAACTCCTGACCTCAACAGATCCTCTCATCTCTACCTCCCAAAGTGCTGGGATTACAAGCGTGAGCCACCGCACCCAGCCAGAATCTGCATTTGCACACTGATCTGCCCATACATTCAAAGTTGAGCACTAGTCTCAAACTCAGTGTGTACTGGAATCACCTGGATAGTTTTTTTAAACACTATTCGTTCCTAAATCCTGAGCAATTCTGGTTTAACTGATATGAGGCATGGCCTAAACAACAAGATTTTCTTTTCTTTTCTTTTCTTTTCTTTTCTTCTTTTCTTTTCTTTTCTTTCTTTTTTCTTTTCTGAGACAAGGTCTCACTCACTCTCTCGCCCAAGCTGGAGTGCAGTGGGGTGATCTCAGCTCACCTCAACCTCTGCCTCCCAGGTTCAAGTGATTCTCCTGCCTCAGCCTCTGGAGTAGCTGGGATTACAGGAGCCCACCACCTTACCTGGCTAATTTTTTTTTTTTTTTAGTAGAGACAGGGTTTTTACCATGTTGGCCAGGCTGTTCTCAAATCCCTGATCTCAAATGAACCACCTGCCTCAGCCTCCCAAAGTGCTGAGATTACAGATGTGAGCCACTGCACCCGGCCAGATTTCAGATTTTTATGTGAAGCACAATGTAACAACCACCTCTTTTTTGTTGAACAAACTGAGGCCCAGGGAGGTCAGTGATCCCTCCAAGATCTCACAGTCAAGCTGCAAATTTGATATAACGCACAGCAACAAGAGATCGCAGGTCCATGGTATAGACGTAAATGCTACACTGTGCAATACTGTGGTTAGACCCTGTAGGGGGTTGAATAGTGTCTCCAAAAAAGGTATGTCTAAGTTCTAACCTGCTGGTACCTGTTACTGTGACCTTATTTGGAGATACGGTTTTTGCCAATGTAATTAAAGATATCAAGAAGAGGTCGGGCGAGGTGGCTCACACCTGCAATCCCAGCACTCTGGGAAGCCAAGGAGGGTGGATCACCTGAGTTCAAGAGTTCAAGACCAGCCTAGTCAACATGGTGAAACCCCATCTCTATTTTTTTTACAAAATTAAATAAATAAAAAAGAAATATCAAGAAGAAATTATCCTGGGTTTAAGGTTGACCCCCCACATCCAGTGATTGGTGTCCCTATGGGAAGAGGAGAGAACACAGAGAAGAAGGCAATGTGAAGATGGAAGCCAAAACTGGAGGGATGTGTCTCCAAGCCACGAATGCCATGGACTTCTGCCACCACCAGAACCCAGAAGAAAAGCATAGCCCAATTTCTCCTTCACATCCTCCAGGAGGAACCAAACCTCCAACATCTTGATTTCAGACTTCTGAACTGGAAGGGAAGACGTTTCTATTGTCTTAAGCCACCCAGCTCGTGGTAATTGTTAAACCAGCCCAAGGAAACCAACGTAGTCCCCATTAAGCGTGTAAACTCATCTGGTACCACCCTGAACACTCCAAAACATCTGCATTCATCCCGGAACCAAACAGTCCTTTCCAAGCATGACAGCCCAGAGAATCCCCACTGCTCAAGAACATGCAAGGTAACGAAGCTTGAGCTGCATAACCCATCACTTGCATACGTTGGGATCCCTGGCAATTTTGTTTTCATAATGTCAGATTCTTTTTCTTAGAGTGCCTACCACCTCCCCCCAAATTCTTTTATTTTTGTTTTTTATATTATTTTATTTTTAGAGATGGCATCTCATGCTGTGACCCAGGCTGTAGTACAGTGGAGTGATCATAGCTCACTGCACCCCCCAACCTAAATTTTATTTATAAGCTTCAAAAAACATGAAACGTGAATCCACCCCTGCCCTGCCTTGATGGTAAAATGTAAGTTGTTAGCTGGATATTCAGAGGACTTTGCCCCCAGCTTCAACCTGTCTCTCCAGACCCCCGTCCCAAATGCCGCCTGCCCAAGCCTTCCCTCTGCTCAGCTGACCCCTCAAGGCTCCCCACCCATGCTGCCCACTTTCCCTCTTCCACACTGCAGCTCAGGGCAGTCCTATGCTTCCGTACTTATAGATTTTTCTTCCCACAATACCTAGTTCAAGCCTAGTTCTGCTTGGATGGTATTTCTTGTCCTGCCACGCCAGTGGAAATCAGCTTCCTCCTGCAGAACTCTCTAGTTTGTATTGCTTTTGCCTTTTCACAGACTCCTCTCCCCGCCATCATTGCCTGTCACTTTCTCTGACCCTCCAAGCATTTAGACAAAGAAGAGGCTAGAGAAACAGGCCTCCTAGGTACAGCCCACTCCCCTCCCTCCTTTTCTTCTTTCCGCCTCTCCCAAATCTATATGACTCCACAGTCTCATCCCAAAGGCAATCCTAAGCTTCTCCCATAAGTCAAGCCATTCATCTTCCAATTCCCTCTACTCTTATTCTCTTGGCGAAGTTTATATCCTGGGCTGCATGGAAACCTCAGTATCTCTCTGAATATCTCAGGGCTATCTAAAACCTTCCTAAAGGGTGTGGTCTGGGCATCCCATATGGGAGTTTACATAGTCTAAATCTATTCTGCATATAAATCCAGATTCCTCTGTCTGGTTTGGAAACACAGAGCTGGCTGTGGTGGGGCCTTACCTCTCACCACCACCCCGGCAAATTTTATAAACTTCAAAAAAAAAAACGCAAAACAGGCCCGGTGCAGGGGCCCACGCCTGTAATCCCAGCACTTTGGGAGGCCAAGGCAGAGGGATCACGAGGTCAGAAGATCGAGATCATCCTGGCCAACATGGTGAAACCCTATTTCTACTAAAAATACAAAAAAAACAGCTGGGCGTGGTGGCGAGCCCCTGTAATCCCAACTCTCAGGAGGCTGAGGCAGGAGAGTCGCTTGAACCAGGAAGGCAGAGGCTGCAGTTGTAGTGAGCCGAGATTGCACCACTGCACTCCAGCCTGGCGACAGAGCAAGACTCTGTCTCAAAAAAACAAAACAGAACAAAACAAAACACCCCACAAAACGTGAATCCACCCCTGCTTTAGGGTAAAATGTAAGTCCTTGTCTGGACAGTCAGAGAACCCAGCTCCCAGCCTCACCCTGTCTCTTTAGAACCACCTCCCACCTGCTTGGCTGACCTTCCCAGAGCTCCCTGCACAGGCTAAACACTTGGATTGTATAATGAACACACCATCTCTAAGTGATGACATTGAAGAGAAAGATGGCTTAGACAGCATCCCAGACATTTGCTTCATGTCTTGGTTCTTGTAGGACCCTAAGCATTTCCTGTTGTGCACATCACTTTATTTGGATAGTAAAGGAAAAGATGACCGTGGAAAGCTAGAATACTTGGGAATATTTGGGATCACCCAGGCAGAGTTTCATTTGTGGTCACCTGTGAGTTAGACTATAAAAGTCCAGATAGGCTTACACCATGATAAACTCATTATAAGCCAAAAATCTCCTAAGTCAAAAATGCATTTGATACAACTAACCTCCCAAACACCATAATTAGCCTTGCCTATCTTAAAAGTGCTCAGAACACTTCCATTCGCCTATAGCCAGGCAATATTATCTAACAAAACGCCCCCTTCATAATAAAGTGTTGAACATCTCCTGTAATTTATTTACTACTATACATTACATTAAAATTTCAAAGGTTTTACATCATCTTAAAGTTGAAAAATCATTAAGTAGGAGACTGTATAGAAAAGAGGATGGAGTTAGAGAGATAGCTTACATTTTGCATTTCTTGTGGTTCTATAGTATTTTCTTAATGATTTAGATCAAAATGTCTTCTTTAGCCTATATTCATCAAGATGACATTTGCTTTTTTCTCCCATGTCAACATCCTTACAGATATCCACATGGGATTCTTGCTGATGGTACCCTTGTCTGTGTGGAGTGATCCTGAAATGTTACAGTTTGCTTCGGTGTCTAAGTATAAATGCCCAGGAAGAATAAACTTAAGGTATCATCGTTCCTTCATTTGTGTCTCCATAGCGTGCTAGTATAAGGACACAGCCACCTCACAGGCTATTAAGGGACTTGACGTTGTGCCCAAGTGTGTTGAGTTTGTGTAGCTGGGCTGAAATAACTGGTTTGCTGGAATCCGGCCTCCCTGCTGAGCTTGAAGGAAATCCCATCATTTCTCAACACCTTAATTTCCCTTTTCACAAAATTGAAATTAGATCTGCCTGCCTCACTGGAGGACTCTCTAAGGACTCACTAGTTGACATCTGTAAATATTTTGAGACAGAAAACGATTATGAAAATCAGATGTGCAACTATTCACATGTGCTTGAGGTATGTACCAAAACCCGGAAGGGTATCCCACAAATCAGGGTGTGGGTGTGAAAGGAACTTCACACAAGTCTGCCTCGGTGTCTCCATGAACATCTTGAGAGGTTCTCTTCAGAACTCGCCCTTCCGAGGGAATGACTGGAGAGAGAGACACTGTGGGTAACACATTAACACTTGGAGAGAGGTGATGAATGTGGGGAAGGAGCCCCAAATTACAGGGTCAGAAGACCTGGATGCGTATTCTATCACATTTTTGGCGGGCAGCCTGTTGTAGGGTAAACGCACCTGACTGCAATAATTAAGCATATCCTTAGAACGACCCTGTATGACAGAAGCGCCTGAACGTGTGTTCCGAGCTAAGGAATCCAGCGTGGCCAACCTGGAGATTCATTCCTTGTCTATAAGGAACACGTAATTGCCAGGTGGAGGTCGTTAAGAAGAGGGTGTTAAGTGAAAGTGCTATATAAACCGCATGCTGTTTACAAGCAGTTGCAGTTCTCATGTCCAGCCCACCACAACTGGAATCAATCACCATCTGTAAGCCCCTAATAAAACCTCATGTCTTGGCTGGGCACGGTGGCTCATGCCTGTAATCCCAGCACTTTGGGAGGCTGAGGCGGGCAGATCACCTGAGGTCAGGAGTTC
>PVKP010042485.1:0-18039 GCA_004027715.1 Plecturocebus donacophilus
GCAGCCTCTTCCCCGGCGTCTTGGAGCCCAGCGCGTTGGGTCCTGCGCTGTGTTTGTCAGGGAGCTGTCAGTCTGGAATGGCCGCTGCCAGGGACTCGGCCGTCCTTCTGCATGTGGGGGGAGCTGGCAAGGCTGCCGGAGCCTCTGTCCTGCCCCGCAGGAGGCCTGGCAGTGCCTGTGCCGGCTGCCTACTTGAGGGGGCTGCTGTCCTGTGCCTGTCCCTCCTTCCCTTGAATGCAGCAGCCTCGAAGGAAAGAGAAACTGCTCTTTTCCCCGAGCCCCCACGGCAGACAGCCTGTGCTTGCCGACAGCCGCCCACCTGGCTCCTGCCACCGAAGCCACGTCTGCTTCTCAGTCGCGCCTGCAGCGGGCTGGACTGGCCAGGGTTCAAATCCACCCCACGTACTACTGCGCGGCCATGTGACTGCAGCTTTCATGTCCCTGAGTTCCTGTGAGCCTCGGTTTCCCCCCTGTAGTGCCTGACCTTGCCGGTGGTTGTGATCACAGCTGTTAGTTACACCTATCTCACTGCCGAGGTAAGGTTCCCTCCGAGAAGGTGAAATGGCTTTATGGAGTCTTGGGGTTGCCAAAGAGAGACGTCTTTTACTTGGCAATTCTGCATGAGGCTCTACCCAACAGTGAGCGCTTTTGCTGGCCTCTTTTTTGTGTGTGAGGCCAAGTCTCACTCTCACCAGGCTGGAGTGCAGTGGTGTGATCTCGGCTCACTGCAACATCTGCCTCCCGGGTTCAAGTGATTCTCCTGCCTCAGCCCCCCAAGTAGCTGGGATTACAGGCACGTGCCACCGCGCCCAGCTAAGTTTTGTGTTTTTACCAGAGGCACTGTTTCACCACGTTGGTCGGGCTGGTCTCGAGCTCCTAAGCTTGTGATCTGCCCGCCTCGGCCCCCGCGAGTGCTGGGATTACAGGCGTGAGCCACGCGCCCAGCCTGGCTGCCTCTTTGATGGGAACTCTGTTCCCGGCCATATTCATACTCAAATGCAGCTCAGAGGGATGGGCTGTGGGTCAGCCTGGAAATTCAGTCTTCGTGTTTCTCAGGGGGATTTTACTCTGAAGAAAACCGTCACCTTTTAAAAATAAAAATAAGCAAGGACTATAAAAGGTGTGCTGCTGGCAAGGCGGTTTCGCGTGTGCTTTTTGCGTGTGAGCTGGGAAGCGCTGCAGGGGCTCCGTTCGGTGCGCTCATAGGCCGATGGTCTCCACGTCACCCGTCTGTCCCCAGAGTGCTGAGCAGCTGAACCTCCTGCTCTGGCCCCGCCGTTCCCCAGCTGCCGTGGGGACAGCGTCCTCCTGCTCAAAACACCCAGCCGAATGTTTCGGTTGTATACTCACCAAAAAAGTTCACAAGCGGTGCCTCAATAGAACAGGAAGTTTATAGTGGAGTCAAAACCTAGTTGTTGAGACTCTGCCTTTAGCTGTGCAGGACCAGGCTGTACAGCTGCACCGCGCAGGAGTCCTCTGCCCAAAGGAAGACATTCAAAGCCAGAGCAGGCTGGGGGGATCATGACTGCGTTCGCATTTCGACGTTGGTTTACTTATATGTTTTTAGAGGTGGGGTCTTGCTGTGCTGCCCAGGCTGGCATTGACATCCTGGGCTCGAGTGCTCCTCCCACCTCAGCCTCTGAGGAGCTAGCACTGTAGGTGCACAGCACCACGCCTGCTGCTGCATGAATATTTATTTCTGAACGTTTCATGGCCACGTACATGATTTATCAGTGTTGAGCAGCAAGGCCGATACTGTCTTGGGATTATACGCGCTTGTTCTTTCCTACCTAGTTTATGTGGACACATTTACTTCACTGGATCTGCTGTTGAAACCAGGATTTTGGATTTTGCGACTATTGTGCTCTGGTAATTCTGTTTTACGGGTGACGTGCTATCCAGCCTATTTTCTTTCTTTCTTTGTTTTCTGAGACAAGGTCTCACTGTGTGGTCCAGGCTGGAGTGCAGTGGTGCGGTCTCTGCTTTCTGTGTCCTTGACCTCCTGGGCTCAGGCAGCTCTCCTGCCTGGGCCTCTCAAAGTGCTGAGATTGCAGGAACGAGCCGCTGCGCCCGGCCCTGTTTTCCGATAGTGCTTTTTCTCCGTCACGTCTCCCCCTTCTGTGCGCTGCGTGCTTGCTGCCCGTGATCTGGAGTCTTGTTCGACTTTCTTATTGCGCATTTGCTTCTTCTGTATGGGTAGTATTTTAAAACTCTTGTCTGGGTTGCCCTAGAAGTGAGAGTGCGCTGGAGATCTGTGCTCTGGTAATGGGAACACTCATGTCTGTCATTTAGGCCTGGAAGTGCCTGAGAGGTTGAGTTAATAGGTAGGTGGTTGCTGGATGAAAGCAAAAGTTGAGCAGAGCCAGGAAGGTGCTTGTGTGGACTCAGTAATGACTCCGCACCGTTAGGAGCTGTCCTCACCTCCCCTTCCCACCTGCCTCGACATCGAATCCATCTCCAGGCCTAGTGCACCCTCTCCTAAAATTATATCTTGGCTGGGCACGGTGGCTCGCTCCTGTAATCCCAGCACTTTGGGAGGCCAAGACGGTCAGATCACCTGAGGTCAGGAGTTCGAGACCAGCCTAGCCAACATGGTGAAACCCGTCTCTTAGAAAGTACAAAAATTAGCTGGCGTGGTGGCACATGCGTGATCCCAGCTACTCGGGAGGCTGAGCATGAGAATCGCTTGAACTCAGGAGGGAGAGGTGCAGTGAGCTGAGATCGCGCCTCTGCACTCCAGCCTGGGCGAAGGAGCAAGACTCTGCCTCAAAAACATAAAGTAAAATCAGGCCGGGCGCGGTGACTCACGCCTGTCATCCCAGCACTTTGGGAGGCTGAGGCGGGCGGATCATGAGGTCAAGAGATTGAGACCAGCCTGGTCAACGTGGAGAAACCCCGTCTCTTTGTAAAAATACAAAAACCAGCCAGCGTGCCGGCACACACCTGCCGTCCCAGCTACTCCGGAGACTGAGGCATGAGGATCGTTTGAACCCGGGAGGCGGAGGTGCAGTGAGCTGAGATGGCGCCTCTGCACTCCAGCCTGGGCGAAGGAGCAAGACACCATCTCAGTAAAATGAAATGATATAAAATAAAATCGCGTTCCGGCAGTGCCCGTTCCCGGCTTCCGCCGCCAGCCCCCGCCGCCTTCCCAGGCCTTCTTCAGACGAAGGCTACCTCGAAGAACCTTCTTCGATGCTGGAATTGTTCTGGGTCTGAGCCGTCCAGTAGTGTGGCCACTAGCCACGTTTGGGTGTGGAGCACTTGAAATGTGGCCGGTGCATAGAGGACCTGGGTTTTTAATGTAACGTAATCCGAATTGAAATACCCACGTGTGGCTCTCCTACTAGACAGTGTGGGCCTGGACACCGCAGTGCCTCTCAACTGTTTATTTTCTGATCCCTCCGTAATTCTTCCCCGTAGCCAGAGCGGCCTGTGAGAGATGTAGCTGAGACCGCCGTCCTGCTCACTTTAGAGCCTCCGGTGGCTTTGCCTGTGCCCGGGTGCCCCCGTTCTCCGCGTGCGGGCTCCCTTGAGCTGACCTTTGCCCCCCGCCCTCCTTTCTCTTGTGCTCTCCAGCACCCGGCTGGCGTTCTGTTCCTCAGAGCAGTGGCCACGCTCTTTCTGGAGCTGGGGCCTTCACCCGTGCTTTTGCCTCTGGAGAGGGGGCCCGCCCTGCTTGGCTTGGCTGACTGGTCATCTTTGAGGTCTCAGCCTCCTGGAGACACCCCTGCCCCCATCTGCGTGAAGACCCCCATCCTCAGGCTCCAGTAATCACTGCTGGAAATGATCTTCCACGTTGCCCTCTTTACCAGGATGTGGATGTCACTGGGGCGCCACCCTGGCGGGGTCCTGATGTCTTGCACTGAGGGACTGAACACACTGCTGCCCACACCCCTGGTGCCTTCCTCAGCCTCTAGAGGAGCATCAAGGCCTGACTTTCACGGCTTCTTTTCCATTCTCCACAGTGACCACCCCCTTCTGCAAACGTGAGTGGCAGCCACTGGAGTGGAGTGTTCCTGATTAGTGTCATTTTTCCCAGGCGTAATCATAGTCTCATGTGCCTCCCTGACGTTACACTCCTTTTTTGTTTTGAGATGGAATCTTTCTCTGTTGCCCAGGCTGCAGTGCAGTGGTGTGATCTCGGCTCACTGCAACCTCCGCCTCCCGGGTTCAAGCGATTCTCCTGCCTCAGCCTCCTGAGTAGCTGGGACTACAGGCACGCACCACCATGCCCGGCTAATTTTTTTGTATTTTTAGTAGAGACGGGGTTTCACCATGTTAGTCAGGATGGTCTTGACCTTCTGACCTTGTGATCCGCCCGCCTCAGCCTCCCAAAGTGCTGGGATTACAGGTGTGAGCCACCGCGCCCAGCCTACACTCCTTATCACCTCTGTTTTACTTGTTTCCAAATTTCCTCAGCCACAAATCTCAACGCAATCTCTTTTTAATCTCAAATTATTGACCAGATGCAGTGGCTCATGCCTATAATCCAGCACTGTTTTTTTTGAGACCGAGTCGCCCAGGCTGGAGTGCAGTGGTGTGATCTCAGCTCAGTGCAACCTTTGTCTCCTGGGTTCTAGCGATTCTCCTGCCCCAGGTATGCACCACCACGCCCAGCTAAGTTTTGTATTTTTAGTAGAGATGGGGTTTCACCGTGTTGGCCAGGCTGATCTTGAACTCCTGACCTCAGGTGATCTGCCCTTCTCGACCTCACAAAGTGCTGGGATTACAGGTGTCAGGCACCATGCCCGGCCAATCCTAGCACTTTTGGAGGCCAAGGTGGGTGGATCACTTGAGATCAGGAGTTCGAGACCAGCCTGGACAACATGGCAAAACCCTGTCTCTACTAAAAATACAAAAAAATTAGCCAAGGGTGGCGGCGTGTGCCTGTAGACCGAGCTACTCAGGAGGCTCAGACAGGAGAATTGCTTGAACCCAGAGGTTCAAGGGCGGTGGCGGGCACCAGTAGTCCCAGCTACTTGGGAGGCTGAGGCGGGAGAATTGCTTGAGCCCTGGAGGCGGACGTTGAAGTGAGCTGAGATCGCTCCACTGCATTCCAGCCTGGGTGACAGAGTGAGACTCTCAAAAATGAAAAATAAAAATCTCAAGTGATCGCCACCGTGCTTTACTTTGGGTAGGGGAATATACAGCCGCTATAAAGCTATGTGGTTGGGTGGCTAAAGCCTAAAAAAGCCAGGTTTGAGAAAAGGGAACATATCTAAATACATTCAGTTAACAAACTTTTATTTATTTTTTAATTAAAAAATGGATCTATGTTCCTGAAGAGAAATTTAAAAATGCCAGAAGACAATCGGAAGAAAAAAATTCCCACGTTGTCTCCCCGTGCTGAGATCACATCATGCAGCAGGAGGAGTGTGCATGTCGTGTATATTATAACGTCATACACCATGTATATATTTTCCTGTCAGTAAATACTCATCCGCAAGTCAATTTTAAGTGGCTGAAGCGTGTTACATTTCATGGAGGTACCATAAATTATTCAGCAGATCTGTTCTTGGGCATTTATTTGGGTTAATTCTTGTTACAATGACAGGCAGCTCATTTGGTTAAATTTTTTTCCTGTCCCCTCGTTTTTCAGTCAGTGTTCTAGAAAATACCACGTTCTGGTCTTCTTGCCCTTCCTTTTGCAAGGGTGTGTGAGTCAGTCTTCCCGTGGTGTTCGTGTGTGATTCGTCCTGGTGTGGGTTTGTTGTGATCCCACCTACCTACATCATGTTTCTCTTTGCAGCGGTGACCGCTTGTTTTCCACAGGGGACAGTGTTCTTGGTTATGAGGACAGGTGTCATGCAGCGACTCTTTCCGGAGCACGTGGTCCACATAAGCTCACGCTCCCTTCCTGTCTTCCAGTGGGGAGGCTGGTCACCAAGGAAACATCGTCGTCAACAGAGTTCCCTGAACACCTACTGATTGACAGTGTAGTGTATTTTTATTTAAAATGACTGTTCACTTGCCACTCTGAAACATGTTGCAACCTTGACCTTTATATTTCCTTTGAAGTGGCAGGCAATTTAAAAGAAGTGACTTTGTGCTTGCCGTTACTTCTGCATAGTCCCTAGAGTGATACACTACAAAGCAGTGAGTGCACGGCTAGGAATACACTGTGTGTGTTTTGGAATGCTGTGGAGATAGGATTTGAGCCATACCTGGGCTTTTAATGCTGCCCCTTCTTGCAGTTTGACGGTGGGTCGGAAGAAGTCAAGGGAAATCAGTATAGAGCCCTGTGCAGGATTCCTTGACGTTCTTGTGATTTTGGATGTCGAAGTCTTGCATCTTGGTCAAGTTTCTGGTTAGCGCATCATGAAAATGATTAAGATTGTGCAGGGAACCGCACCCTGGTCATTCTGGGCCGGGCGCCCTCTGAGCACAGGAGGCAGGTAGGATCCAAGCTGGCACGCGGTGCAGGGAAGGCAGCCTCTTTGCTGAGGAACGGTGAGACCGGCTTGGTTATACAGGTGGGAAAGCTGGGGCGCTGGGGTTCAAGTGTCCAAGCTGCTAAGACGGACGTCAGCCAAACAAGCCTGAAAAGCTGGTACTTCTGCTGGTGCCTCGGGCTGTTTTTCTACGTGTGGCCGTGAGTTTTATTTTGAGAATTCCCAGTGCTTGGTCATGCCAGAGACTTTAAGTGGAAGCTCTACTGTGAAGCATTTTAAATTCAGATCGGAAGGGCCCCGAGGAATAGCTTGAGAGAGAGAGACCAATAACGTGGCGAGATGAAACTCTCCTGCATCCCGCAGAAGCCTGTGCGCTTCTGCCCCGTACCAGGCACTGTTTTCGGTATTCAGTAGTAAATGATCCAGTTCTTCTGCCTTTGAGGAGCACGTGTGTTTCAGCTTCTAAAGGTACTGCGCCGAACTGCGGGAAGCTTGGGTTTCTCACGGCCGTGGATTTCAGTGGCGTGACACTGAGTGCAATACACGCAGATTTAGGGGCAGGGGCTGAGCAGGAAGCTGGGCGGGGACTGCCCCAGTGTGGGGTCTGGGAGGCGCCACGTGGGGGGCATGGGTGCGGGCTGCTGTGGGGGCTGCGGGCCTGACCTCTGTGCTGAAGGCCTCTTGGGCGATGCTCCCCTGGCAGGTGAGACACTGGCGGGCTTGGGCAGCCTCCCCGAGCCCAGGCAAGTGCTGCCTCAGGGTGTTGGCTGACTTGCAACACGGAGTGTCGTGTTTCAGAATTTCTTTTTTCCCTTTTTTTTTTGAGGTAGTTGTACTCTTGTTGCCCAGGCTGGAGTGCAGTGGCACTATCTCGGCTCACTGCAACCTCCACCTCTCGGGTCCAAGCAATTCTCCTGCCTCAGCCTCCCAAGTAGCTGGGACTACAGGTGCCCGCCAGCATGCCCGGCTACTTTTAGTATTTTAGTAGAGACGGGGTTTCCGCATGTTGGCCAGGCTGGTCTCGAACTCCTGACCTCAGGTGATCCGCCCGCCTTGGCCTCCCAAAGTGCTGGGAGTGTGTGAGCAGCGGGTCTGCTTGCCTAGGACATGGGCCGGTGTGGGTTTTTGGAACTTAAGGTGTGTGAGTTAGTCCCTGTCCGGCTGAAGCTTTGAACTAGTCATGTGCAGTGGGACCATGTATCTTTCCTTAACAAATGGAGACAACATGAAACAAAAAACAAAAACAGCCTCATTGTCGAGACAACAGTTGGGGAAACACCAACACTGGGAGGTGTCATGGCGACGGGCCTGAAAGTCAAGCGATAAATGCGAAGCCGCTGATCACATTCCAGGTTATTTCAGGCCTTTGTGAGTGTGCAGACTTCCCTACCCCGGCCTCCCCGCAGGTCGTCAGCGTCTGTTCTTTTTTCATGGGTTATTTTTCTACATACATTTCTATGCACATTATATATACTTCTTCTTCTTCTTTTTTTTTTCTTTTTTTTTTGAGACGGAGTCTCGCTGTGTCTCCCAGGCTGGAGTGCAATGGCGTGATCTCAGCTCACTGCAACCTCCGCCTCCCGGGTTCAAGCGATTCTCCTGCCTCAGCCTCCCGAGTAGCTGGGACTACAGGTGTGTGCCACTGTGCCCGGCTAATTTTTATATTTTCAGTAGAGACGGGGTTTCACCGTGTTGGCCAGGCTGGTCTCGAACTCCTGACCTCGTGATTTGCCCACCTTGGCCCCCACAGTGCTGGGATCGCAGGCGTGAGCCCCCGCACCCAGCCTTAGTGCTACGTCTTACACCCAACACTGTCATACGGTCCAAACAGATCCAAGAAACAAGCAACTGCAAAACTAAAAACAGCAGGATATACATTTCGCCCACTTTTAAAGGAGAAAATAATTTCTGGCCAAAAAACTTAAGGACATCATCAGAGATGATGTAGTTGAGTCTGAAAATGTAAACACTAGTGAATAAGTTTTGCACCACAAAATGTCATGAAACAAATAATAAGCAAGAGAATGGGGGAAGATATAAAGTACAGTAGATAGAAGCACGTGTCCAAACTACACAAAACTGATGAATCGCAAGATGTCAACATTCAACTTCAACTAAGAATATTTTTAAAGACTCTTTGGTTTCCAACGTGAGAAAATATTAAAATCAAACCACCACATCCTCACAACCTCCTAAACTAAGCATATTAAGACAATCTCAAGGCACAGGTATATACCTCATAAACCAGCAAAAACGATTAAAATTGCAGCCTGAAACTGCAGAGAAAACCCGTATATCCTCTTCTACAATATAAATTGGTTCAGTCTTCCTAGAGAGCAAAAAAACAGCGATACTTTGACAGAGCATTTCCCCTTCAGGTACAGGCCCAAAAGAAAAAAGAAAAAACTAATTTGTACCAAAATATTCGCATATGCACTATCTATAATAAAATAATGTAGCAACAGCCCCAAATAGAGAAGTTAAGAAATTGTGGCATATAAACACAAGAAAACACTACAACATTATTTAAAAAGACACTTTTATGAATTGTGTGTAATGTGTGTAGAAAATGTTCATAGAAGGCCGGGCGCGGTGACTCACACCTGTAATCCCAGCACTTTCGGAGGCTGAGGTGGGGGGATCACGAGGTCAGGAGTTCGAGACCAGCCTGCCAACATGGTGAAACCCCGTCTCTACTAAAAATACAAAAAATTAGCTGGGTGCTGGCGGGGGCCTGTAGTTCCAGCTACTCAGGAGGCTGAGGCAGGAGAATCGCTTGAACCCGGGAGACGGAGTTTGCAGTGAGCTGAGGTCACGCCATTGCACCCCAGCCTGGTGACGGAGCGAGACTCTGTCTCAAAAAAAACAAAAGCAAAAAACCCAAAAACCTCTTTCCTTCATAAATTACCCAGTCTTGGGTATTTGATGATGGCAGCGTGAGAACAGACTCACACACTGTCCTTGGATTCTTCCAGGTGGATTTCTCTGTGGTCTTGAACCCGCCGGATTTCTCGGCTACCCCTTTGTCTGCTTGGAGGCACGCACTTTGCCATGCTTTCTGGGCTGGGGTTCTCAGTGGGAAGGTGGCTGCTTAGCGATGCGGTTGAGGGTCTGAAACTCTGTGAGCAGTAGCTTAGCTCGATGGGGGGCTGCATGGCATTCTCTGTGCTTTGGTCACAAGGCGATTTGGTGAGTTATCCACGTAGACTTTATCAGGATAGAAGAAGCTGTTGGGAGCACAGGCGGTGGGGTGCAGACTCTGCGTGTGAAAACAGTGTGTGAGAGGACCCATGTTGAGACAATCGCGCAAGAGAGAAGAAGGCACAGACCCTTCGACTGGGATGTGTATTTGTTCTGTATGTGATGGGTTTGAAAGGGCTTTCTGTCCCAATGTGCCCTGAATTCTTAGAATTCCTGGTGAATCCATTGGGCAGTCCCTCGCTGTCAGCGTTGCCCATGTGAAGGGGCACACACTACCTCTGGGGCCCGTGCTGGTGTCGGGTGGAACTTGCCTGTCGGTGTGTGTGTGTGTGTGTGTGTGTGTGTGTGTCTCACTCTGTTGCCCAGGCTGGAGTGCAGTGGCGTGGTCCCAGCTCACCGCAATCTCCGCTTCCTGGGTTCAAGTGATTCTCCTGCCTCAGCCTTCCGAGTAGCTGGATTACAGGTGCCCGCCCCCAGGCCTGGCTCATTTTTGCATTTCTTAGTAGAGACAGGTTTCACCATGTTGGCCCGGCTGGTCTCGAGCTCTTGACCTCAAATGATCCACCCACCTCGGCCTCCAAAAGTGTTAGAAGTCTAGGCGTGAGCCAGTGAGCCCGGCCACTTGTTGATGTTATAGTGAAATCCTTCCTTATGTGGTTATTCCTTTCTGAGTGTCAAAGAACTTTTCTCTTTGATTATGGACTTTCTGACATTATGCAGTGGCTCCAGAAATTGAGAGTGAATGTTTGGTGTGGTAAATTTCCATCAAGTTCCCTAATAAGTAAAAAACTCTTCACAATGAAATGAGGAAACGCTGTGATCACTTAAGAAACTATAAACTCTTGGGTTATAGAGTATTTCTATATTTTTCTTTAGAAAAATGCTGTCCTGGTCGGACGGGGTGGCTCACGCCTGTAATCCCAGCACTTTGGGAGTCCAAGGCAGGTGGATCAGGAGGTCAGGAGTTTGAGACCAGCCTAGCCAAGATGGTGAAACCCTGTCCCTACTAAAAATACGAAAATTAGCCCAGCATGATAGTGGGCGCCTGTAGTCCCAGCTACTCAGGAGGCTGAGGCAGGAGAATCGCTTGAACCCGGGAGGCGGAGGTTGTGATGAGCTGAGACCACACCACTGCACTCCAGCCTGGGCCACAGAGCACAGGACTCTGTCTCAAAAAAAACAAAAACAAAGAAAAATACTGTTGTTAAACACTTTTGTTCTTCTGATTGCTAATTTCTTGGTTCTTCTACTAGTTGCCTAGTGTTTTTTTCTTTTTTCTTTTTTTATCTTACAGTGAGTTTTTTTTTTTTTAAATCTTATAATGAGAAGCCTACTGTTTTTTTCTGACAGGTTAATATTTGTTACCCCCAGCCTGTGTGGCTGTCAGACAAGTTTATTCTTCCTTCTGTTTGTTTTCCCCACTTATAAAATGATTCGGATAATGAGATAATGATAATTATCCCATAATACATAATAAGCAACATTTATGTGTTGCCATATAGCACAGAAGGCACTTTGATGTATTTCATCCCCTGTAAATTTCATGCAGCCCTGTGTGGTGGGACATGATGGCTACAGCCACGTTTACAGAGGAGAACACTGGAGCTCAGAGCCGCATGTGGCCACCTGCCTTAGGCCATAGAGCCAGCTCGTGACAATGCAAGACCTCTATTACAAATCCCGTATTTTCCCCAGTAAATCTTCTGGTTCGAATCCATTGACTGAATTACGTTTTATTGGAAGAGAATGGAACTTTTTTTTTAAATTACAATATATGACGCTTAATTTAATGGATTTAATGACTAATTGACTATTATGGTGATGCAATATGTTTTTCTTAAGAAGTCTATCTATCCAAAGAACATGTTTGTTTGGAAAACTCTTTTGAAAATGCTAACCTAATCTGTTGATTAAATGAATGTAATGTGTCGTCTCTCGTTGAAGGACTTTTCTAACTTTATTTAAGTTTATTTAAATGATTTCATGTAGAGGTAGAAAAGTTATCCAGAAGCACATGCTATATTATAATCATAAGCTTTCTGTCGCCCAGGCTGAAGGGCAGTGGCACAATCATGGCTCATGGCAGCCTTGACCTCCCTGGGCTCAAGTCACCCTCCTACCTTTGTAGAGACGGGGTTTCTCCATGTTGCCCAGACTGGTCTTGAACTTCTGGGCTCAAACAATCTGCCTGCCTCAGCCTCCCACAGTGCTGGCATCTGGATGCTATTCTGAAGTCGAGCTTTAAAAATGTCATTTGCAAGTGTTTGTTGCGGATATATAAAACTGCAGTTGACTTTGGTCTAGTAACGTGTATCCTGTGATCTTGCTAAATGCACTCACTGCTCTTACTCGTTGTTATTTTCACTAGTTTGTAGCTTTGTAGATTCCTTAGAGTTTTCTCACATGGACCGTATTGTCATGAGCAAATAGAGACCGTTTCACTCTCCTTCTTTGTTTGTGATCTTTATACCACTCATTTATTTAGTTAGTTAGTTTGCTTACTGCAATGTATATGCTACAGTAAGAGGCTTGAGTCAATGCCGAGCTGAGTGTTTGCATTGCTAGAGGACTCTTTGTAGCCTCACTTAGAAATTCTAGATACAATGTTGGAGAATTTTATTATTAGAAAATTGTTTAAATTAACAGTCTTTATTGGAGTTTTAAACAATTATTGGAATTTTAATAATTTCATTGGAATTTAAACAAATTTTAAGCAAAATTATTGGAATTTTAAACAATTTTCAAATGTATTTTGATAAACGTCAGTGTCTGTTTTGAGATTGTGCTCTGTGCTGTACTGAGATGCACTGTCAGGAATTTTGTAAGGTATTTGTTGGCAATTTTGACAGGTGTTCAAAAGTTAGTTTTACATTATTTTATTATTATTCTTGTTATTTGGAGGGGTAAGACTAACCATAGCTTAAGAAAATCCACTTTCTTGGAGGAAAGGATGGCTAATTTTGTAGCCTAAGTTTACAGAAAAGCATGTTAAGCAAAGTGAGAGAAAATGAGGAATGAAATTAAGGTAGAAAATCAAGTATCTAAAATTCAGACGTATCCTTGACTGTTCATTGTAGCAGTATGTCTTTAACTAAATAATATGATGTGCTTTGAAATGTGGCTTATGGAGGGATAGAAGGAGAAAGAGATTCAAAGCTAACTCTAACACTTCCGTGCTGCGTGAACTTGGGTAAGTGACTTATCCTTAGTTTTTGCTTTTTTTTTTTTGATATTGTAAAGTAGAATAGTAAGCAACTTGCAGTGGTTAGCATTAGAAATAATATACATATGCATAGGCTGCACATGGTGGCTCACACCTGTCATCCCAACCCTTTAGGAAGCTGGAGTAGGTGGATTGCTTGAGCCCAGGAGTTCGAGACCAGCCTAGGCAACATGGCAAAACCCTATCTGTACAAGAGACAAAAATCATCTGGGTATAGTGGCACGTGCCTATAGTCCCAGCTACTTGGGAAGTTGAGGTGGGATAGTCGTGAGCCCAGGAGGTTGAGGCTGCAGTGAGCCGGGATCCATCCTGCCAGTATACTCTAGCCTAGGTTCCAGAGTGAGATGCCGAAAAAAAAAAGAAAGAAAGAAAGAAGGAAGGAAGAAAGGAAGAAAGAGAGGGAGAGAAGGAAAGAGTATACACGAAGCATATCAGACATGCAGTAACATGCGTTATAAGATCTGAGCCTTTATTATGTGCTTACTGTTATTACAGGTTGAGTGTCCCTCCTCTGAAATGCTTGGTACTGGAAGTGTTTCAGATTTTTGATTTTTTTTGATCTTGGAATATCTGCATTATATTTGCTAGCTTAGCATCCCTGACCTGAAAATCTGAAATCTGAAATGCTCCAAAATCTGAAACTTTTTGGACATCGGCGTGATGGTTTTAACAAAAATGCTCCCTGAAGCATTTAGGACTTCTGGATTAGAGATACTCAGCCTGTATTTATGTGTTACATTATTATAATTTATTCAGGAATGCTATCGAATAACCTGTGTCACCAAAGGAAGGGAATAATACCTTTGCAGAACCCTTTCCTGCTACAAGGACCTAAAACTTTGCGTTCCCGGAGACTTGCACCCGTGAATGAGGAAGAACGAAGATGTGATATTACAGTGAAACCTCTGCCAGCTTTCCTCCTTCTCTTCCTTTGCCCTGTGGCTGCACAAGCATGTTCATCTCCTGGAGCCTCTGAGGCTCTCACCTCGCTGTGGACGTAGCCGGCGTTCGGGAGACGATGGCTCGGCTGTGCAGGAGCACGGGGAGCCAGGGCTGGGGCGAGGCCGCCGCAGGCTCAGGGGTGGTGGCCGCAGCCTCGGTGGCCCTGTGCCACACCTGCCTGCCGCGCCGGCCTTCCTCCCCTTCCCCTTTCTCTGTCTGACTACCTGGCTAGGTGGCCTTGGCTCATGTACCTTTTCTTTTTCTTCTAGAATTCTGAAGGTGGACTCTATGTATGCATGAACACCTTTTTGGCCTTTGGAAGGGAACACGTTGAGAGACATTTTCGAAAAACCGGACAGAGCGTGTACATGCACCTGAAAAGACACGTGCGAGAGGTGAGAGCGCTCCTGCAATGCTGCCTCGCTGGTTTCTTACCAGATCTCTGGATCTGGTAAACTGCTGATTGCTGTGTTTAAGAAGGCCTGGGTTGACTCATTGGAAAAGAAAAAAAAAACTAGTTATAAAAATACAGAGACTCTCATGGATCCAAAAATCAGAAATAAAATCATTTGAATGTTCTTGCTTCAGATTTGTTTTGTTTTGCTTTTTGGTATAAGAAATAGAGTTTCCTTAAAAATTCAGTTCCTTTTGAACTTCTCCCTCACCAGAAGTAACCACTGCTGTGAACTTCTTCTGTGTCATGCATTCCATTATATTTTATCAACAGATGCCCATTCAAGAGCAATGTATAGCATGACTTTACATGTTTTAGAGATGTAGATAAATGCTATCATACTCTTAAATTCTTGAAGAGTTTTTCCCCTCAGCATCCAGAAGATTCATTTCTTTTGGAATCTGTCCATGCTGAGATACATCTGGATGCATTTAATTCATTTTAATAGCTGTTTGGTTTTTCATCTTGTGAGTACCTTGTAATTTATTCTCTTTTCCTATTGATGAACATTTAGAATGTTTCTGTTCGTTGCTACTGTAAAGAATGCATCAGTTAACACTTTTATACTCTTCTCCTGGGGGCACGTGTGCCAGATTTCTTCAGGAAGTAGATCTGGAAGCGGTAGTGTGGGCTTGTGTTACGCTCATTTATGTTTTTACTAGATAGTGCCAAGTCTCTCCCCAAAGCGATTGTACCTAGTTACACTCCGATCTGCAGACATTACGATTTCTCGCTTTCCACACCCTCGCCAACCCTGGGTCA
Organism: Plecturocebus donacophilus; assembly: GCA_004027715.1. Lineage (NCBI taxonomy): Eukaryota > Metazoa > Chordata > Mammalia > Primates > Pitheciidae > Plecturocebus > Plecturocebus donacophilus. Next base: position 14,975 of record PVKP010042485.1, read on the forward strand.
GAGTTCTGTTTTTGTCAATCTAATGCGTGGGAAGTGGCATCTGAATATGTGGCACATTTCTTTGTACTTTCTGTTCTGCTTTTTTCTTCTTGGATTTGCCTATTTGTATTTTTGGCCTATTTCTTCATGGATTTATCTTTTTCTTGTAAGTGTGATGAGTTATTTTTACATTCTGGGTACCGAACCTTTGTTACATACTAAATTTCCGTTGAGTCTGTGGCTTGTTGTTTTACTTTGCTTACGAATTATTTTGTAGAATAGAAGTTGTAAGTTTTGAAATAGTGAGATTTCTTAAACGTTTTGTCTTATGAGTTGTGCTTTTTGTATCTTGCCTAGGAAACTGTTTCCTACCTCAAGGTCTTTAAGACATTTTGTACTAGTCTGTTTTCATGTTGCTGATAAAGACATACTCAAGGCTGGGCAATTTACAAGAGAAAGAGGCTTAACAGACTTAGAGTTCCATGTGACGGGGGGCCACCATCATGGCGGAAGGCAGAAAGGAGCAAGTCACATCTTCCAGGGATAGGCAGGCAGAGAGAGAGCTTGTGCAGGGAAACTCCTGTTTTAAAACCGTTAGATCTCATGAGACTCATTCACTGTCATGAGAAAGCACGGGAAAGACCTGCCCCAGATTTCAATCACCTCCCGCGGGACCCTCCCATGACATGGAATCGTGGGAGTTACAATTCAAGATCAGATTTGAGTGGGGACACAGCTAGACCATGTCACCTTTCTTATAGTAGTTCAAAAAAATTTTTATTTCCTTTAAGTATATGTGAATGTGACTATTTTAACATTTTCAGTCTTTAATCCATCTAAAAGTTATTTTTGTATTTGTATGAAGAGTGGGAATCTATTTTCTTCATATTGATAACCAGTAGTTTCACTATTCATAGAGTGGTATAACCTCCCCGGTGATTTCTGAGCACACGCATGCACGCACACACATGCACGCACGCGCACACCCCATACACGCACATTTCGTTTGTTTTTTGAGTCATGGCCTCACTCTGTCACCCAGGCTGCAGTGCAGTGGCCGCCCCACGGCTCATGGCAGCCGCAGCCTCCTGGGCTCAAGCAATCCTCCCACCTCAGCCTCCCAAGTAGCTGGGACCGCAGGAATGTGTCACTACATCTGGCTGATTTCTGCATTTTTTGTAGAGAGGGGTTTCACCATGTTTTCCAGGTGACCATGTTGCCCAGACTTGAGCTCCTGGGCCTAAGCAATCCACCAGTCCCAGAGTGCCAGGGTTACAGGTGGGAGCCGCTGCGCCTGGCTACCCTTTTTATATTTTAACTTGTCGTTCACATTTGGGTCTCTTTTAGGTCTCTCAGTTGTGTTCTGTTGATCTAATTTGTATGTCTCTGCGTTGGTATGACAAGCCTTGATATCTGGTAGTGCAAGCAATTTTTCTATGCTTATTTATTTTTCTTTCTTTCTTTTTCTGATTCTACGGTTGAATCCATATTTATTTTTTTTCCACAATTTTCCTGGGTATTTTTAGGCATTTATTTTTCTGTATGGATGATGGAATTAGTTCATCCAGTTAAAAAAAATCCTATTGAGATTGTGATGACAGTGACATTGAATTTATAGATTAACCTATAGTCCACACCTTGTGTAAACTCGACAAGGGCATGGACTTTGGTTGGTTTTATTCACTGCTGTGTCCTTAGCAGTTAGCCGTGCTTATCATATAGTATGTGCCTCATAAATGTTTATTAAGTATTTAACATAGATACCTCTTTATTCACATTTCCTTTTTGTCATTCAATAAATTTTATAATTTTCTATAAAGGAAGTCGCATATACAATGTGTGTGTGTGTAAAGGCTGATACTATAAATCACTGAGAAAGCTTGTAGTACTCTATGAATAGTGAAAAAATACATACATTTTTACCATGACTGCTATCCTTTATTACACATTAACTGGTTATTGATGGGAGACATTGTTAATGAAGAGATGTTGATTTCATGTTTAGCAGTGCTGTTCAACGTGTGCATCAGTTCTGATGCTTTTACACGGTTTTGGATCTCCTCGGTGATCAATGCTGATTTGCAGTTTCTCTAATTTCTCACGTTAGCCTTTGTAATGTAGTCTCTGTTTAAGGTCCTAGGAAGGAACAAACCCCAAAACTGGACGATGGGGAGAGCAGGAGGAAGAGAATGAAGAAAGGCCAGAAAGTCAGATAAGGCATCAACGCAGTGATTAGCTTCACCGTAATTAAATTTTGACTGGCTACTGAATGATTTACATTCACTGATTCTGTTAGGTTGTACCTCATAATTCTTGTGAAGTCTGTGTTGTATGACTAAATATAAAGTGATGAAATTTTAGAAAACCCAAAAAAAACAAGAAAGAAACGGAGGCCCAGCGACTTAGTAACTTGCTCGGGGTCACAGTCCGCCGCACAGCTGTGGAGTGCTGGTTCGTGTGTGTGGTCAGCCCTGCGTCTGCAATGTCAAGTTAGATGTCGCTCTCTCTGACACAGTCTCCATCAGTTTTTCCTGTCTTGATCAGTTGTGGGTTCTGAAGACCTTCAGGCCTCTCGCGAGGCAGTTCTTCAGCATTCTGTGCCCGCTGCACCTGAGCCGCCTCTGGTCCCCTTGCCTCGCTCCCTGACCGTCCTCCAGAACGCCATCGTGTCCATGTCCACGTCCACGCGTGGACTGCTGGAAACCCCACACTGTGACGGGCTGGAGACCGTGCCAGCTTCTGGCCTCCTCTTCCATGGCGCCCTCTCGCTGCCCAGCAAGCCTTCTCGTCTGTTCCCTGTCCCACTCCCGGAGCGACCATTCTCACCTTCGGATGTTTCCTTAGGCCTTTTCTGTGCGTCCCTCGTCACTCTCAGAAAAGCATCTTGACTTGTGCTTTGCAGGAGAAAAGGGAGTCCATGGGCGGGAACTCCCGTAACTCACTCCTGGAGTCCTGGAAGCTCATCTGCACCTGGTTCCACTTTCGATTCCATCTCAGCTGAAGCGGTGTTCTGTCTGTCCTCAGGGTCCTGTGTCCACCTCAGTGTCCTGTCTGTCCTCAGTGTCCCCACCTCGGTGTTCTGTCTG
>PVKP010042486.1:0-18020 GCA_004027715.1 Plecturocebus donacophilus
CTCACTCATTCCTCTCCTCACTCACTCATTCCTCTCCCACTCACTCATTCCTCTCCTCACTCACTCATTCCTCTCCTCACTCACTCATTCCTCTCCTCACTCACTCATTCCTCTCCTCACTCACTCATTCCTCTCCCACTCACTCATTTCTGTCCTCACTCACTCACTTCTCTCTACCTACTACTTCCTTCCTCAGTGTACCCTCAAATGCTGTTCTCTCCTGAAACACCCTCACAAACACACGCAGCAATAATGTATGACTGGCTATCTAGGCATCCCTTAGCCTAGATTTAACCATCACAGGAGGTGACATCCCCTGACTTGCTTTCAGATCGGTCCTACAGAGGAGGGCTTGAAGAACTTGACTAAGCTATCAGCCACCTATTCCCCAGGCTTTAGGACATGGCTGGGTCCCATCATCCCCTTCGTCATTTTATGCCACCCTGACATCATCCGGTCTATCACCAATGCCTCAGGTACCCATGCACAGCCTGTGGTGGTGGGTGCCAGGCTAAGCTTCTGTGTGGTCCCTTGAGTACCCAGGCCCCTCACTGAGTACCCTGGCCCCTCCTTGAGTACCCAGACCCCTCACTGAGACTTCCATCTCAATGTCTTCTCTGTCCGTTGCCATTTGCTTCCTGTCTTGGTGCCCTGGGCACCACTGGCACTCCAAGAGGCCTCAATCCAAAGCCCTTTCTTGAAGGAAAGCCCATGCTTGAGGAGACGGGTCTAGACAGGAAGGGTTTTAGCTTCCTGGGGTCAGCAGTGGGCAAGAGAGAGATGGGTATGACAACCCAGAGGAGAACTGGGCATCTGCTGGGGCAGGTTGGAAGGCTTCCTGGAGAAGGAGTTGTTGGAGCTGGGTCTGGACCCATGAGTAGGATTTTTTGAATTGTGGGGCAGGATGATGCAAGGGGCATCATTGGTATTTGGGGGCCCCACCAGTCCTGGCACCAGCCTTGCCCACCCCTCAGCCCAGATCGGTAGGAGGACTTGTGGCTGGTGGAGAATCTGGGCTGCTGTTTATGTGACGTCCACCTATGATAGGTCAGTTCCTTCTACGTCATTCTGACACTCATCCACACCAAGTTTACTGCTTTTCTTGTACAGGTTTTAGGAATCTCCGATGGGAGATCCCACACCACCCAGTTGATCTCCCCTTGCTCTCTGCTCTTCTCCTCCTTGGACAGACCAGGATGAGCAGGGGAGGGGGCAGTATCCCACAGAAACTATGGCTCTGATCCCAGAATGCTTAGTCACTGTGCAAGTCACCAGCTCTCTGGCTGCTAATGTCTCTCTCAGTTGTGAGTGACGGAAACTCAACTTCGTGTGCTCTAAGCAAATAAAGAGAATCAAAGGAGTGTGAAGTCAAGGAAGGGTGGTCTTCAGGCATGGCTGGATCCAGGTGTCAATGAACATCATCAGGAATCTGTTTCCTTTTCTTAATTTCACCATTTTTCTGCATCACTTTTCCTTTTAAGGCAGCTCTTTTCTTATAGTGTCAACTATGGGTCCTAGTAGCTCAGTTCTTGTCAGAAAGCTTACCTTTCCCCCAGGGGGTCCCAAAAATAGCCTATGATTTCTATATTATACCTAGCAATATCTGGCATGTTTTACCTAGGATCATATGGAGAGGTCGTCATGTGTGTGGCTCAGCTGTGGGCAAGGACACCTGGGGTATGCCCCAGACTTTCTGCTTCTTCTCTGACCTGTGACTCGAAATTGTCTTTTCTTTTTCTTGTCATGTCGTGGCCGTGTTTGTGGCTTGTCCAAGGTAGGACCCAGGGTCCCTTTGGAATTGTCAGAGTTATGATTTTAGTCTTCCTGAACCAGGTCTCAGAATCCATTCCGATCACCCTTGAAGAAAAGTCTTGGTTATACCTGGGACGTGTCCAGGACATTTAAGAAATCATATTTAAATACCACCTGGGGCCTGTCTGTGAGGTCACGTCAGACTACCTCAGGTCCATGTTGGATGATGTGTCGTTTAGGGATCATGTGTGTTGTGTCATGCACAGCATGTTAACTTATGTTGGGGACATGGCCCAGGTCCCAGGTCCATGTCAGGAGATGATAGAGGGTACTGGGGCAGACATGCCCCTTTAAAGGTATTTTGTAGAGTGTGGAGCTGTGCTCGGGTGTTGCACATGCTGGGCCCTGTAGGAGCCATGTCAGGGCATGCTGGGGTGTGCTATGCCCTGTTAGCTTATGTCATTGCTCTACTGTGCTGCTGTGGCCTCGTCTGGTCCTTCTTCCTCTATCCTCCTCTCTTCCTCTGCCCTGGGTCCCCTTCCTGCTATCCTGGGCGTGGAGTGGGTAAAGTGCTGATAGCGAGCCTCCCTCTACACCTGAACTTCCTCTCTTGCTCTCTACATGGCCTCTGATGGTCCTCATTCATGACAGCTGCACTTGCGCCCAAGGATGAGCTCTCCATCAGGTTCCTGAAGCCCTGGCTGGGTGAGTGCCTGCAGGTGAAAGGGGCTGGGGACGACCTTGTTGGGGGTGGGGAAGCTGCTGCTCTTGCCCACTGTCCTTGGCTACCCTGCTAGGAGAAGGGATACTGCTGAGTGCTGGTGAGAAGTGGAGCCACCGCCGTCGGATACTGACGCCCGCCTTCCACTTCAACATCCTGAAGCCCTACGTAAAGATCTTCAACGAGAGTGTGAACATCATGCTTGTGAGTCCCTTGAACGCTGGGTCCCAGCTGGAGTCTTGGGGTGGAGAGACCATGGACAGATCTGGTCTGGAATTTTGGCTCTGCTGGGTGGCATTGGGCCATTGCTGTTCCTCTCTGAGCCTTGGTTTCCTCATCTGTAAAATGGGGATAATAATCTCTACTTAAAAGGTGGTAAGATAATGCAAGAGTCATGTCCCTAGCACATAGCAGATAGTCAGAAGATGTCAGTTTCTGTGTTTTTCTCACAGAAGCCATGTAAATGCAAGAGAGTAAAGATGAAGACTGCATAGTCATCTTTGGTGATTACAAACCACTTGAAAACTCACTGGCTTAGAGCAGTAAGGGTTTACAATTGCTAATGAGTCTGTGAGACAGTTGGCTGGTTCTTCTGGATGTCGAAAGGATCACTCTTGGAACAAGGGCTGCTGTGGGTCAGGTCGGCAGCTTTGCTCATCCTGGCTCAGTTCATTCACAAGGTTGGGGCTTCACTAGCTTCAGGCTGATCTAGGATGGCCTCAGCTGTGACACCTCGAGTTTTCCTCATGTGATTCTCTGCCACCCTGTTGTTTACATGGCAGAGACTGGGTTCCAAGAAACTGTGAGAAGGCTGCGGTGTCTCTGCACTGTTTCAAAGTTCAAGCAGCCTTGGGTCTATTAGAGTTATTATATCATCATTTTTACAACATTGTATTGGCCAAAGAAAGTCAAAAGTCCAGCACAGACTCACAGGGGTGTAAAATAGAATCCATCTCTTAACGGGAGTTGCTGAAAAATTACTGTGCAAAGAGTGTAAATACAAGAAGTGAAGAACTGGTGGTGGTGGGGGGGTTAGGATTTTGTGACATGTCCAGGTTGTTTTTTAAATTTGCAAGCTGATAAGTTAGATTGTTACTGTTTCATGCATTCTAACAGAAGACACAAGACTCCTGGGTCAGAGACAAAGGGTAGTTGATTACTCGTGGCACAGTAGGCAACATGTACTTCTTGTTGGTTTGTATCCTTTTTCTGAGTCAACCTAAATTCCATGGGGGACACTGGTGGGCCTCTAGAGTAGCCTGCTCATGCACTACATTGCATGGCAGACAATGGGCACTACGCTCAGGGAATCTGCTTTAATAGCGGCAGAAACAAGCCTGATATTAATCCAGGGGGAGTCACTGCCTTATCTCTCCAGGTTGTTCTCTGCAAACACAACTCTGAGACATGGCTCAAGTAAGAACATCACAGTCTTGCCTTGGTGGCATACCCAGCAAGGATGCTCAGGACTGATGAAGGAGTGCCTCTTCCAACACAGGGATATTTTTGAAGTGAATTTATCACAATGGAGATGAATAAAGTGAACATTTTCGGGACACTCACCATATGCCTGAAAAAATGCCATATCCCAATGCCAGGATATATATTGTCTACTTTAATTTTAATAACCCTGTAAGGTTATGATTGTTTTGGCCCTAATGCAGATGATGAACTGAAGGTGAGAGAGATTAGGGAGCTGGACAGAGGTCAACCAGTTAGTGAGCTAGGAGTGGTGCAGCAGAGATTCTAGTGAGCTAGGAGTGGTGGAGGCAGAGCTGAGACTTGACTCACAGCCATGGGTCTTTGTCTCATAATACCAACAGCTTCTGCTCCCATCCAAGTCTGGTCCTCGTTGGCAATGGGTTCCTGGAGCAGAGGACCAGGAGGCTGGTTGTAGGGAGTCCATCCTGATGTTTGGGGCTGGGGAGGGGCACCAAGAATGCAGGGTCTGGCTCTAGCTGTCTTTCCTTCTCTGGCCAGGACAAGTGGCAGCGCCTGGCCTCAGAGGGCAGCAGTCGTCTGGACATGTTTGAGCACATCAGCCTCATGACCTTGGACAGTCTGCAGAAATGCATCTTCAGCTTTGGCAGCCATTGTCAGGAGTGAGTTCCTTCCCAAGGCCTGGGATGAGAGTCCATGGACCAAAGGGAGTAAGTTGGGGAGGGAGGAATGAGCAAAGTAACCAGAAGTACCTTTCAGGAGGATTTGTATCATAGCTGGGCTTTGAAGGTCAAGAAAGAGGAGAAAGTGTTGTCTTTCCAGGTGGGTAGAAATGTTTGAGTAACAACAAGGTCAGGATGAGCCAAGCATGTGCAACAGACAGGGGAAATGAGGTTGTGGAAGTAGACAGAGTTAGATATTTAGGACACTGAAAATCAGGAACAGTGGTATGAAGTTTATCAAGAGATTTCCAGGGAGCTTTTGTAGTTTCAGCTGATGATGGAACTACAAAGTAAGAGCTGAGCTGTGTGGGAAAATGACAGCCCCACCACCACACCTGGCTAATTTCTGTATGTTTAGTAGAGAGGGGGTTCGCCATGTTGGCCAGGCTGGTCTTGAACTCATGACCTCAGGTGATCTGCCCACCTTGGCTTCCCAAAGTGCTGGGATTACAGGCGTGAGGCACTGAGCCCAGCTGCTCCTTCTTTCTTACAGGGTGGAAGGTGGGGCGGGGGGGAGGCAGAGAGAGACAGAGAGACAGAGAGAGAGTTGGTTATGGTGGGGCTGGAGCAGAGATGAATTGGAAGGGGATGAAGTCTGAGTTGTGTGGACAGTGTTGGAAAATGATCAGTACTGGACACTGGATGGGAGACAGAGGAGAGAAACGTGGTGTCCAACCTATACTCTGGGTGCCTTGGTGCATGGAGACAGCTCTCAGAGAGAGAGTGCAGTGAGGGAAGTCTGGAGAGTCAATCTCATGACTGATACCCACCATGTATCTCTAGAACCATCTGTTTCCAGATACTCAGTTTCCTGATAGGTGGTAGCTCCTGGCTGCTGGAGGGGGTGTTCCTGAAGCTTTGTATATGTTCAATTGTTGCCTCCCTTTCCATCCTCGGCCTGCAGGAAGTCCAGTGAATATATTGCCGCCATCTTGGAGCTCAGTGCCCTTACAGAAAAAAGAACCCAGCATCTCCTCCAGCACATGGACTTCCTGTATTACCTCACCCACGATGGGCGGCGCTTCCGCAGAGCCTGCCGCCTGGTGCATGACTTCACAGACGCTGTCATCCAGAAGCGGCGCCGCACCCTCCCCACTCAGGGTATTGATGACTTCCTCAAGGACAAAGCCAAGTCCAAGACTTTGGATTTCATTGACGTGCTTCTGCTGAGCAAGGTGGGTTTCTCTACGATCTGAATTAAAGTGATAGACTGGAACTTGATGTCAAATGTGGGATGAAATAAATTGGACTTGATCCAAAGGGCACTGGGAACCATGGAGGTGCTTGAGAAAGGGAAGGTCACAGATAGGTTTTAGAGATGACTGTTGAATGCAGCCTGCAGGGGACTGCTAATTCTGAAACTGTGAAGAGCCTGAGATTTTACTCAACTTATAAATTGGTAAGTTAGTCTTCCACATTTTTACGTATATCTATGTATCTATGTCTTTATCTATGATGACAGATGCACCAAAGCACTGGACCACAGCAGCCCATTAGTTATCTACAGCAATAACAGCAGGTGGAGTAGGACCATAGAGCTGGCTCCCCATTCCTAGGGCAACACAATGTTTTTACCTGTAAATGCACGAGAATTTGCACCATAAGAGAGAGACTGCTATATTCTGAGTCTTATAGTTTATATAGGACAGCTAGCTCATATGCTCCTTCTTTCTTACAGAGAGAGAGAGAGAGAGAGAGAGAGAGAGAGAGAGAGAGAAACACTTTGTTCTGGAGTATAAACTACTCCTCTCCAATGAGATGGCAATTTCTATAGTTTTGTAACCCAAACATCTTCTGGAAAGATAAGAGTCTCTGAGTTTGCCACTCTAGAATGTGAGCAAATATCTTTGGAGCAATATACAATTTCTAAACTCCAAGGCAAATTGCCAATCAAACATCCTGTACCCTAGGTTACCAGTATCTTTTTCTCTGAAAGTCTGCATTATGCAGAAATATGAAAGTATTCAAGAGCCATCAATTCCTGCAGCCAGGGACCAAAGAAGAGGCAAAGGAGCTGGGGGAAGCCCTTGGAGTGGGGGCTCTGGTGACAGTGACCAGGAGAGATCTACAAGGGCAGAGTGGGTTTGAGTTTCCGGAAGATCGGATTGTCAGAGGTTGTCTTAGGTTAGAGTCGTGAGTTTGACATAGTACAATTGTGTGTGTGTGTGTGTGTGTGTGTGTGTGTCTTACTTTCTCTTCAGGATGAAGATGGGAAGCCATTGTCAGATGAGGATATAAGAGCAGAGGTTGACACCTTCATGTTTGCAGGTGAGGGTCCCAGTGTGGGTCTACAGTGGAGACAGAGCTTCCTTTGTCTCAGGAACCTGGTGGGTGGACCGTAGATTACTCCATTCTGCCCATCTTCCCTCTCCCTCCATCCTCCTGAGGGTCTCAATATATGGGTGCTGTCCACCTTCTGATGTGGAAGCAGCCTGGAGACCCAAGCCTGCCTTGCTGCCCCTAAGGCCATGACACCACGGCGAGTGGCCTCTCCTGGGTCCTGTACAACCTCGCGAGGCACCCAGAATACCAGGAGCAGTGCCGGCAGGAGGTGCAAGAGCTTCTGAAGGACCGTGAGCCTAAAGAGATTGAATGGTGAGTGAGGGTGCTGGTGGCTGTTCCTGAGCCCCTCTCATTGGCTCTGCTCCCCAGGTGGGGAGGGTAGAAGTTGTTGTTTTTGTTGATTCTGCCACTATTGCTTAGTGGGTATAGGAACAGGGGACCACAGGCAGGGCTTGATACACAGCCCAACTGTCAGGGGAAAGGTTGCAGGCCTTTAGGACCGAAAGAGCAGGAATGCTGAGAGAATTGGTGACAATACGTGAGGACAGATAATGCTACTTAGCATATGTTCAGCAAATGAACTTCCCCTCCACTCTCTTTCCTCCCAGAAATATCATTTATTTTCAAACATCTTCACTTCTTGGGTGTTTGCTCAGGTGAAGAGGGGGGAAGTTGTTTTTGTCAATTCTTCCATTATTGCTTACTAGCACTAGGAGCAGAGCCCAGAGGCAGAACCTGGTATCCAGCCTGGCTAGCAGGGGAATGTTTTCAGGATTTTGGTACAGAAAGACCTAGCCTGCTGAGAGATTTAGTGACAATATATGAAAGCAGATGGTGACACCTAAACACATTCAGTCAATGAATTTTCCTTTCACTCCTTTCTTGTTTTTATCTGAATTATAATTTTTTTCAAGCATCTTTACTTCCTGAACGTTTGCTCTTCTAGTCCCTATTTCCTACCCTCCAGTCCAGTCCAGGGATTCATAAGAGAAAGCTGGGGGTAAAAATCGTCTATCTTTTGTCTAGGACACCTGCATCATTCATCCATCCAGTCTTCATTCAGCAAACTCTTCCACATGCCTTTCCAATGCCACTTCTGTTCCCAGTACCTTTCTGTGCTCTGGAGACCTGGAAAGAACCCTGCCCAGGGATGTGTTTTCCAGGTACTCCCAGCCTAGTGGAACAGTCCCACGGCAGGACATTCCCAGTCCACATGGGCAAGGACAGAGTTGAGAGCAAGAGAAACATGGCTGGCAGTATAGAAAGTGTTTCAAGCCAGATGTGGTGGCTGGTGCCAGTGAGACCAAGTACTAAGGAGGCTGAAGTGGGAGGATCACTTGAGGTCAGGTTTAAGACGAACCTAGGGGCCAGACGTGGTGGCTCATGCCTGTAATCCTAGCACTTTAAAAGGCTAAGGTGGGCAGATCATGAGGTCAAGAGATCAAGACCATCCTGGCCAACATGGTAAAATTCTGTCTCTACTAAAAATACAAAAAGTACCTGGGTGTGGTGGTGCACACCTGCAGTTCCAGCTACTCCAGAGGCTGAGGCAAAAGAATTGCTTGAACCTGGGAGATGGAGGCTGTAGTCAGCAGAGATTGTGCCACTGCAATACAGCCTGGCAACAGAGTGAGACTCCATTAAAAAAAAAAAAAAAGATAAACCTGGACAATATTGAAAGAACCCATCTCCAAAAAAGTAAAAAAACCAAAATAATAAGGTGCCTCAGCTGAAACTCTAAACAGTGATCAGTAGATGTTTGGATACAGTACTGCTCTAGGCCAAAGAGATATCCTGGGCAAAGATGCAGAAAGGAGGGGTGGGAGAGAGGGAGAAGAGGGAAAGAGAGAAGGAGTGGTTTGTGCATGAGGGGAAGGAGACAGTCATAAAGGGAGAAAGAAGTAAGAGGGAGGGAAAGTGAGTGAGAGCAAGATAAAGAGAGGAGGGAAGAGAGAAGGAGATAGAGAGGGAATGAGAGAGGAAGAAATTGAGTTATGATGATATAATAATAATGGAGGTGAAAGCAGAGTGGCTGTAGAAGACATGGGAAAATGGTAATGACTTCCATTTCAACCCAAAGGCAATGGGGAGCCATAACAAGTGGCTGAGCAGGGGAGGGACAGGTCAGATCTGGGCACCAGAAAGATCTCTTCAGGGGTGCTGTGGAGGGAGAACCAGCTGTAGAATGAAGTCCCAGTGAAGACATTCTGAAACCTGAGCCAGGCCAGGGGCTGGGGATGGAGAGGAGGCAAAGGACTGGGCAGGTGTTTTGGAGGCAGTGTCCTCCCGTCCAAGCCTCTGCTCAGAACAGCAGTCCTAAAAGGTGGCAACACATTTTTATGCTTTTAAAAACCAAGACATCAAGCAACATTATGCTCTTTTTAAAGAAACTGTCCAAAAAATGTATAAAAATGAGCTTCCTTCTTAAGTCTCACCCTAGTGGTTTCTACCATCAATGGTTTACTGTGTGTCCCTCCAGAAAATGGCTATCCTGATGCCTACTTTATGAACACAGACTTTTTCTATACAAATAAGAGTGTATAAAATAGACATAGTATTTTTTTCCCTAAGATGGTGGATTGGAGGCAGTGTCAGTGTGCCTCTCCCACGTGGTAGGACAGAATAGTGTGTAGAGATTCACTCTGTGAACTTTCTTTTCCCAAGAAAAAACACAGGGACTCAACAGGAAAACCAAAAGAATCTACAGATCCTTCAAAAGAAGCTGCAGGCTGCAGCCTACTGTGTGAGACAGGTGAAAAACTGTAAATCCCTAGAGTGTGAGAGGGGGAGAGACTGCCTCAAGGATGGATACGCATCTTTGCTGAGGAATCTGAATACCCAGGCCACAGGGGAAGGCCTTAACTCTACCCAGGGCTTGAACTGATTTAGGGAATGGTGAGAAATACAGAAGTAGAAGCAGCAGCAGGAAGTGGCTTGCAGTCATTCCCAATCTCCAGCATGGACTGAGGGAAGCCATTCCTTATCGCATCTCACAGGGGTCCCTGGGGAAGTCAGACAACTAGCTCAGGCAGGGGTCACAGGTTGAATGAAGTGCCCAACTGTATTTCTTGATATAACTCAAGTGGGGATGAACTCCCTTGACCAGAACCCAGTGGGCAAGCAGGAAGTGTGCTGCAGACAGGAGTGCAGGAGCTGGGTGCCTGGCCTTGGACAGGGACAAAAAGGCATGGGCTGAAAGCACTGCTATTTCTGTGGGAAAAGCTTATAGCCTGGGGCAGGTCTGAGTTCTGTGCACAGACTGCCTGAATCTAAATCCAATGCTAAAAGTGGAACACTGCAGGTGTGAGACCTACCTTGTGCCAACTGCATGGGAGGTGGATCAGGCTTACTGCCACCTGCTACTTTCCACCCCCTTTGCAAACTCTTCTGTGAAGCAGAGGCAGTTATACTCACCTCTGAAACATTATCCCAATGACCTGAGAACCACCTTCTGACTCTCTCACAAGGGCAAAAAACAAAAAACAAACAAAAAACAAAACAAAACAAAAATAGTTGCCAACAAAACAAAAACCTAAGAATATACTTAACCAAGGTTAAAGCTCTCTACAAGGAGAACCACAAAACAGTGCTGGATGAAACCACAGATGACACAAACCAATGGAAACACATCCCATGTTCATGGAGTGAAGGAATCAGTAATGTGAAAATGATCATGCTGTACAAAGCAATCTACAGATTTAATGCAATGCCTATTAAAATATTTTATTTTTCACAGAACTAGGAAAAGCAATTCTAAAATTCATATGAAACTAAATAAGAGCCTGTGTAGCCAAAGCAATACCAAGCAAAAAGAAAAAATCTGTAGGCATCACATTACCTGACTTGAAATTATATTACAAGGCTACAGTTACCAAAACAGCATGGTACTGGCATAAAAGTAGGCACTTAGACCAATGGAAACAGAATAGAGAACCCAGAATTAAACCCAAATACTTACAGCCAAGTGATCTTTGACAAAGCATACAAAAACATAAACGGGGGAAAGGACACGTATTCAACAAATGGTGCTGGAAAAACTGGATGGCCACATGCAGAAAAATAAAACTGGATCCCCAGCTCTCACCTTGTACAAAAATCAAAGACTTAAAGCTAAGGCATGAAACCACAAATATTCCATAAGATAACCTTGAAAAACTCCTCTGGATATTGGCCTAGGCAAATAATTCATGACTAAGACCACAAAAAGCAAACACAACAAAACCAAAAATAAATCAGTGCGACTTAATGAAACTAAAAAGTTTCTGCTCAGCCCATATATATATATACAATAGCAGAGTAAATAGACAGCCTACAGAGTGGGGGAAAATATCTGTGAACTATGCATCTGACAAAGGGCTAGTATCCAGAATCTACAAGGAGCTCAAACAAATCAGCAAGAAAAAAACAATTCAATCAAAAAGTGGCTAAAGGACACCAATAGACAATTCTAAAAAGGAGATGCACGAACAGCCAGAAAACATATTTAAAAAAATGCTCAACATCACTGATCATCAGGGAAATGCAAACTAAAACCACAGTGAGGCACCACCTTATTTCTAGAATGGCCATAATTATAAAGTTAAAAAACAATAGATGCTGGTGTGGATGTGGTAAAAACCACTATAGAATTCCTTCATGTAACCAAACCACTTGTACCCTCAATACTACTGAAATAAAAAGAAATAAAGTGACACAGATCTGCACATTAACAAAATATCTTTTGAGATCTTTTCTTTCTTTCTTTTGAGATGGAGTCTAGCTCTGTTGCCCAGGCTGGAGTGCAGTGGCGCAATCTGGCTCACTGCAACCTCCACCTTGTTCAAGCGATTCTTCTGTCTCAGCCTCCCGAGTAGGTGGGATTACAGGGGCCTGTCACCACGCCCAGCTAATTTTTATATTTCTAGTAGAGATGGGATTCCACTGTGTTGGCCAGGCTGGTCTCGACCTCCTGACCTTATCATCCACCTGCCTCAGCCTCCCAAAGTGCTGGGATTACAAGCATGAGCCACCACGCCCAGCTGAGATCTTTTCTTTTTCTCAAATTAGGAGTTTGGGAAAATAAGTTTACTTTTAATTCACAAATGTTAATTATGTATATTTATGGGGTACAGTGTGATGTTATATGTATGCACTGTGGAATGATCAAGTCATTCTAATAAACATACATATCATCTCACATACTCATCATATTTGTGGTGAGAACACTTGAAATTTACTCTTAGCAATTTTGAAAAATATTATTAACTGTAGTCACCATGCATGTAATAGATCTGAAAACTTATTCCTCCCGTCTAACAGAAACTTGTACCCTTTGACCAACATCTTTCTGTTCTTTCTTCCTCCCTCCTCTGGTAATTACCATTCTGTTCTCTGTTTCTATGATTTCTATGTTAACTATCTTAGATCTCACAGGCAATTAAGGTTGTGTACGATTTGCCTTCTTGTGCCTGGCTCATTTCACTTAGCATAATGTCTTCCAGATTCTTCCTTGTTATCACAAATGAAAGAATTTTCTTCTGTTTTAAGGCTGGATAGCATTCCGTTTTGTGTATATACCACATGGAAAATGAGTTTTGAATTACATAAACAATGATGAGAACAGATTCTTCTAGCACTCAGTGAGACATTACAGAGAAGACCAGGGTTATCCTTGACATTCCTGCCACCCCACCTAATCCCCTCCTTTTCTCCAAGGGGGCCTGTAGAGATGCTGACTTGTCATCTGTCTGTTTATCCATCTGTCTACATATCTTTCTATCATCTATCTCCTTATATATTCCATATATTTTGTGCCCTATGGTATTTACATATATGGACATTTTGGAACATGCTTTTTCCACTCAGCCGTGTCTTATAGCTATTTTTTCTGAGTGCTGAATGGCATTCCATGTTTTATTTGGCCCATCCCTTCCCTGAAGTCACTTGTGTAAATAATTCCAATCATTGTAGATATGGCCAATTTGCCCTCAGAGTTTCTGTACTGACTCCAGCCTGCATTGTGTAGCAGGACTAATGATCCTTATTTTCTCTTTTTGCATAGCTGTATAGTATTCCATTGTGTGAATGTTTATTTAAACATCTCCTCATCCATGTATATTTGGCTGGTTTCATACTTTTGCTAAATTAAACCTGTGCAATTGGCACGTGTGACCATTGCTCATATATGTAAGCTCGTATCTGCATGACACATTCCCAAAAGTGCAATTGCTGAATCAAGGACCATTTGCATTCTACAATTTTAATAATGATTGCAAATCCATTCCTATATTAGCTGAGTTTGATAGCATAAGCTTTCCCACAAATTTGCCAATAGTATTATTATATCATTAAACTTTAAATTTTTGTCAGTCTTCGTATTTCATCTTTTAATGAGCTTTTTTTTTTTTTTTTTTGAGATGGAGTCTCACTCTGTCACCCAGGCTGGAGTGCAGTGGCGTGATCTCAGCTCACTGCAACCTCCGCCTCCTGGGTTTAAGCAATTCTCTTGCCTCAGCCTCCTTAGTAGCTGGAATTTACAGATGTGCCACCATGCCTGGCTATTTTTTTGTATTTTTAGTAGAGAAGGGGTTTCACCATGTTGGTCACGCTGGTCTTGAACTCCTGATCTCGTGATGTGCCTGCCTTGGCCTCTCAAAGTGCTGGGATTACAGGCGTAAGCCACCGCGCCTGGCCTTAATGAGCTTTTTCTTAAATAAAAGTGAGAAAATCTTTTTCCCAAGTTGATAAGCCATTTATTTTCTTTCTTTGGGAGTGGTCATCTTATATTTTTTGTTTTTTGTTTTTGGTTCTTTTTCCATATTTACTTATAAGAATGTGTTTTACAGTTAATTTTTTTTTCCTGTCTTTTGTTGCAAAAGGTTGTCTTTTGACTTTTTGGGGAGTGCCTTTGGCTAATTTTTATGAAGTTAAATTTGTCCACATTTTCTTTTGCAGTCACACTACCCATCTATTTCCAAGTTTTGTGAGGCTTCCTTCAGCACATGGTTTTCGCTTACTCACATGTCTGTCTCTGACCTTTTTAGGTTTTCGAATGGGTCTGCTTTTATGGCATTGCTAGACTATTTTTATTACTGTGACTTATTTTTTTTTTCTTTTTTTGAGATAGAGTCTAGCTATGTTGCCCAGGCTAGGGTGCGGTGGTGCCATCTCGGCCTAGCGAAAGCTCTGCCTCCCAAGTTCAAGCGATTCTCTTGCCACAGCCTCCTGAGTAGCTGGGATTACAGGCACCTGTCACCACGCTCAGCTAATTTTTGTATTTTTAGTAGAGACGGGGTTTTACCACATTGGTCAGGCTGGTCTGAACTCCTGACATCAAGTGATCCACCCACCTCGGCCTCCCAATACTGTGACTTTCCAACAGGTTTTAATATCTAGTGGAGTGACTTTTTTGTTGTTGTTAAATGAACTCTTACAAACAATTGCTGCTATGGTAAAGTGTATCTTTTATTTGGATTGAGGGAAATTTATAACGAAATACAGAGATTTCATGTATCTTTTTAAGTTTAATCCAGGTATTTTATATTATTATGACTAGTATCTTTTATATCTTTTCAGTTGTTGGTTATTTCTGCATGGTAAAACTAATGATTTATGCATGTGAATTCTGTGCCCAATGAAC
Source organism: Plecturocebus donacophilus (assembly GCA_004027715.1). Lineage (NCBI taxonomy): Eukaryota > Metazoa > Chordata > Mammalia > Primates > Pitheciidae > Plecturocebus > Plecturocebus donacophilus. The sequence continues at coordinate 14,537 of PVKP010042486.1, forward strand.
AAAGTACATGCTAAAGACGGTGTTGTGTATCAGGGGAAAAAATACAGACAATTAAGTAAAAGCTCTTGGGACAACTAGAAAGCCTTCTGGAAAAAAGACAACTGAACCTGGTTTTCATGTCTTATGACAAAATAATGTCCAGATAAATCATTTTTTTTTTCTAAAAGGGTCCTAAAAGCTGTAGCAGAAACCATGAGAAAATTATTTCATAGCTCCAGAGTAGGGATAACTTTATTTTGATATAAGTCCCAGGGGCTATGAAAAAGTGATAAACTGTTAAATGAGAAAAGATACAGGCCAGGTTCGGGGGCCCATGCTGGTAATCCCAGTACTTTGGGATGCCAAGGCAGGCAGATCACTTGAGATCAGGAGTTCAAGACCAGCCTGGCCAACATGGTGAAACCCTGTCTCTACTAAAAATATAAAAAGTCGCTGGGCATGGTGGTGCATGCCTGTAGTACCAGCTACTTGGGAGGCTGAGGTAGGAGAATGATTTGAACTGGGAGGCAGAGATTGCAGTGAGCAGAGATTGTGCCACTGCATTCTAGCCTGGGGAATAGAGCAAGACCCTGTCTCAAAAACAAACAAACAAAAAGATACAGAATAGTGTGTATATACAGATGGTGTGCTCCTATATAATTTTTTAAAATGCTAAAAATTAGGCCAGGAAGGATACATTAATAATAATAATAATAATAATAATAATAATAACCTGGGCAACATGTGGGAAGAGGCAGCTGGCATTCAGCCATAGGATTGGATTATGTTTTATGGTTTTCAAATTTTGAACCAGATAAGTGTAGATGGTATTAAAATTTTAAATAGCTACTGCAAAAGAAGAAAGATTAAGCAAAGGCTTGCTGGATCTTAAACGTTTATCAACGTTTTCCAGTGGGGTCTCCAGTGTTTTCTAACCATAAAATCACCGTCTGCCAAAATGATACATTTACTCCCACATTTCAAATTGCATCACTCTTTTTTCCTTGCCTAATTGCACTTGCTGGTACCTCTAGTATGATGCTAAATAAGAGCAAAACATTGCATCTTGGTATTTTGTTTCCTCTTCATTTGCATTTGAGTTTGTTTTCTTGCCATAGACAATATTTATATTTTTACGCAAATCCGTTAACTTTTTACCGCTGGCTTCTGGGTGTTTTCCTCAGAGAATATATTTCTAACTTCTTGGCTAAATTTTCTCTGGTACTTTTCTAATTCTCTGCGTCTCTAATTGTTTTCTGCTTTTTAAAATTCTCAAATGTTTTATCCCCACGGAGTTTATTTTGTGATAGAGAGAAAAGGTCTCATTTGCAAACAGAGAAGCTGGAGAATTGTGTCTTTGCTCCCCTAATAATGATTGGGGCTGGGGTGTTTCTTTAGGGACGACCTGGCCCAGCTGCCCTTCCTGACCATGTGCCTGAAGGAGAGCCTGCGTTTGTATCCCCCTGCTCCGTTCATCTCCCGACACTGCGCCCAGGACATTGTTCTCCCAGATGGCCGAGTCATCCCCAAAGGTGCCCACAGCCTCAGGGGGAGGAGTCCCCGCATAGCAAGAGGGGCCCCTCAGGTAGTCCTCATCCTGACTGCCCCCTTCTCTCCCACAGGCATTATCTGCGTCATCAATATTATAGGAATCCATCACAACCCAAGTGTGTGGCCGGATCCTGAGGTGCTGCCTTCCCCATCCTCCCCCCACTCCCTGACCTCTTTCCCAATCAATTCCAAGGTTCTTAGGGGAGGGATCAGGGTTTTGATCAGGAAAATCCATCACCTTGCCCCCCCCCACACACACACACACACAACTGTCTCTCCAAGGCTGCCGATCCTGGGAGATCCCACCCAGCAAACCTTGGTCTCACCTGCAGGTCTACGACCCCTCACGCTTCGACCCAGAGAACAGCAAGGAGAGGTCACCTCTGGCTTTTATTCCCTTCTCCGCAGGGCCTAGGTAAGGGCCAACTGTGTCTGGTATGGGGATGGGGTGATGGATGCGGGGGTCAAAAAAGGGGGATGTTGCAGGTGGTCCCAGTTCCAGATCTCCTTCCCTTCATTCCTTCACAGTTTATGGGAAAACGTCCATAGAATGGGGATGAGTAGATCCTAGGGGTTCCGCGGAGTGCTCAGAATCCCCTCCTCCATCTGCTGGTCTGAGCTGGGAGCTGGAGTCTGGCTCAGGCTCCAGGAATGTGCAGCCTACACGGGGGTCCCAGGCACGCTCAGCCCCTCTCTATCTCTCCGGCCGATCTGGGTGCGATTGGGGGTCCCGGACCAGGTTCCTGGAGTGATAGGGCCCAAATGCTGGTCCTGGGCGAAGTCACAGGCCCTACTCCCGCCCGCAGGAACTGCATTGGGCAGGCGTTCGCCATGGCTGAGATGAAGGTGGTCCTGGCGCTGACGCTGCTGCGCTTCCGCTTCCTGCCGGACCACAGGGAGCCCCGCAGGAAGCCGGAGGTGATCATGCGCGCGGAGGGGGGACTTTGGCTGCGTGTGGAGCCCCTGAACGCGGGCTTGCAGTGACTCTGACCCACCCACCTGCCTGTGCAGCTTCTCCGGAATAAAACGCTTCTGTCACCTCTGCGTGGGCCTCGCTGACAGCCCGCAGGGGGCTCTTGGGGACTGGGAGGCCTCAGGAAAGGGGCCTAACCACGGTGGGTTAGGTGCGGCCTGAAAGCTGCAGATAGTGGCTCAGCACAGGAGCTTTGTATCCCTGCTTAATGGGCAAACCCGGAGAAGTGTGGTCTGAAAGCTGCAGATACTGACACCTCAGCGAAGGCTTATGGCCTGGGGCACATTTGAGTTCTGAGCACAGACTGCCTGGAACCTAGCTAACTGCTGCTAGTGGAATGCTGTGGGTGCAAGTCCTGTCTTGCCAAGAGTGTAGGAGCTGGGTGGGGCTTACTGCCACCTGCTACTCCACATCCCCCATAAAGACTCTTCTGTGAAGCAGAGGCAGCTGTGATCCTCCCTGGAACATTATCTCTGCAGCCAGAGAACCAGTCTCTGATCCTCAGTGGGGCTACTGCTTTTGTCCCGATGTGGAGAGTCAGGGCGCCCACTTGCCTGACTGAGCTCTCACCTGGTATATTAACACATAGGACAGAAACTTTGTGGAGCCCTATGGCCCCACCCACTGCCTGAGACACCAGAGCACCTCTCCTGGGTAACCTAAGACGGGTAAATTCCACTGCTACCACCACAGCTGGTGCTCTTTTGCAAGCGTCTCCTGGCTGTGGGCTAGTTGACGGAATCCATTATAGCATCTGCTTGCAAGCACAGTAACAGGAAGCAGGAAGGAGAAAAGTTGGGCACGACCTCAGCTGTCACCATTGCCTGCATCAACCTGGTTAATCAGAAGTTCTGAGTGTGTCCACATGACCAGTTTGTTACTACCACACCTGGCATTTGAGAAAGCCAACACACTAAGGCTATTTATAACCGAGCAATCTCACAGAATCTACATCACTCCCCTTCGTCCCCCATCAGAGCT
>PVKP010042487.1:0-18038 GCA_004027715.1 Plecturocebus donacophilus
ATTTGCTAGAATGGCTCACAGAATTCAGGAAAACATATTACTTACCGGTTGACTATGGAAGATGCCCAGATGAAGAGGTCTGGAAGAGTCCTGAGCGCAGCGGCTTCGGTCCCCGATTGAAGCGCACCACCCTCCCAGCAGACGGAAGCAGCTCACGAATCCCCTGACCTAGGAGCTCATCAGGAAGCACTGCTAAGGAGTGTTGCCGGAGCTTTGTGTCCGCTCCCTCTCCGCGCGCTTCCCGAAGCTCAGTGGGTGGGGTTGATAGTCCGGCCGTCGGATCCCCGGGCCTTTAGGAAGACAGTTTGATCCGGAGCTATCCGGGAGCCACACCTTATCTCACTCATTAACATGGCACAGGCTCCGGGGACCTGATGCTTATGCAACAGCAGGGGCTGGTGGTGAAGAACGGAAGACACTCTTCTTTTTTTCCTTAATTGTTTTTGTTTTTGAGAAGGAGTTTCTGAGTTCGGCTCACTGCAACCTCCGCCTCCCGGGTTCAACCAATTCTTCTGCCTCAGCCAACCGAGTAGCTGGGACTGCAGGCCTGTGCCACGCCCGGCTAGTTTTGGGATTTTGAGTGGAGACCGGGTTTCATCCTACCGGGCAGGCTGGCCTGAGAATTCCTGACTTTGTGACCCGCCCGCCTCGGCCTCCCAATGCGCTGGGATTGCAGGTGTGAGTCACCGCGCCTGGCCGCAACAAAAGACGCTTTTATCACTCCCGAAATTCCAGGGATTTCTTATTTACTTGCTTATTCAGAGACGGCGTCTCTCGGCGGGGCGCGGTGGCTCACGCCTGCAATCCCAGCACTTTGGGAGGGCGAGGCGGGCGGATCACGAGGTCAAGAGATCGAGACCAGCCTGGCCAACATGGGGAAACCCCGTCGCTACTAAAAATACAAAAATTAGCCGGGCGTGGTGACACGCGCCTGTGGAACCAGCTACTCGGGAGGCTGAGGCGGAAGAATCGCCTGAACCCGGGAGGGGAGGTGGCAGTGAGCCGAGAGTGAAGACTGCACTCCAGCCTGGCGACAGAGCAAGACTCCGTCTCAAAAAGAAAAATTAGCTAGGCACGGTGGGATGGTCCTCTAGTCCCAGGTGCTCGGGAGGCTGAGGTGGGAAGGTCACTGGAACTGGAGACGATGCCACTGCACTGCAGCCTGGGTGACAAAGTGAGACCCTGCGTCAAAAAAAGAAAAAAAAAGAGACCAGACCTAAAGAAGAGCAGCTCTGACAGCGGAAACAAAGGGCTTAGAATACACAGTGCTGTGCTGCCTTGTAAGTTTTGTTTCCTCTAGATGGATCCTTTAGACCTAGCACACACGCCTTTCTAGAAGACCTCTCCATAATGACGCAGGTCAAAGCCACACATTACAATCTGCCCTGATTGGCATTTTGCTGGGAATGGCAGTCCCTGACTGTCTTGGAAAGATCTCTAGTGACCCTTTTCATCTTATCTGAATGAGGGCAGTGCCCTCTGCAGTCCAATAACCTCAGTGCCTGAACCCAGACAGTATAGCCGTGTTACGGGAAATGTGGCCCAATCCAGGCCCCCGGAGAGGGTTCTTGGGTAACTCGCAAGAAATAATTTAGGGTGAGCCCACAGTGCAAAGCAAAAGCAAGTTTATGAAGAAGGTAAAGGAATAAGAGAATGGCTACTCCATAGACAGCAGCCTTGAGGGTTGCTGTTGCCCGTTTTTACGATTATTTCTTGATGATATGCTGAAGGGGTGGCTTATCTGTGTGTCCCCGTTTTAGACTATGTACGATGACTTCCCGATGTTGCTGTGCCATCCCCATGTCATGGCGCCGCGGGCGTGTAGCAGCGACGTCGATCAGAGGCCACTCTGGCGTCCATTTCGGTTTCTGGGGTGTTGGCCGGCTTCTTTACGGCAGCCTGTTTGATCAGCAAGGTCTTTATGACCGTGTTTTGTGTTGACCTCCTGTTTCACGGGATGAGTCCTGTGACCTGCGATGCCTTAACCATCTGGGAACGTAGCGCAGTGGGTCTCAGCCTCCTGTACCCAGCTCCCATTCACGATGCAGTTGCCCTGGTTCACACGCCTCTGGCAGTGGGTGACTCCCAGGCTGCCCTCGCTCTCACCTCGCCTTTCGTTAAAGGAGAGAGGATGCGTGGCTTCGAAAGATATTAAGGAGGTAGGCTCCATGGGATTTTAGCGATAAAGGGTGTGGTGTGAGTGCTGCAACTCAATTGCGGCACAGAGAGACAGAGAGAAACTGAGGAAAATGAGGACGATTCGCCCATATTTCAACCGTGTTACTTAGTGGATCATCACCCCAGTCTAGCTGAGGGTGGGGGTGCACTGTGCCGGAAGATGACAATTCTGTCTCAGACACGTGGAGCTCTTAGGATTTAGCTTGCTCAGCATTTACCCACACTTTTTTCTTGTGCTTTTCCTGTACTACAGGTGGCAGAAAACGAAAAACTGCATATTCAGGACTCTCCGGCAGCTAGAGTTTGAATGTGATTTAGGTTCCAGTGACCATATATGCTAGAATGAGATTTGAATTAAAAACCAAGCTCAGTGAGGAGAGCAGCAAGGAGTGAGCATGTGACTCCTGGAGGCTCAAACGGGAGTGTTTCTTTAGCATTTCGCCTTTCTGAGTCTGCTGTCTGTAATTAAAGCCTGTCTGACTCAAGGTGCCTATGGGATGTCCAAACAATGATGTGCTATTGCATATTCAGACTTAGAGCTCGGGACATAGATATGTGAAAATAAATATAATTTAAAAGCTGTTGGGCTGTGTGCAGTGGCTCACGCCTGTAAGCCCAGCACTTTGGAAGGCCAAGGCGGGCAGACCACTGGAGGCCAGGAGTTTGAGACCAGCCTGGCCAACACGGTGAAACCCTGTTTCTACTAAAAATGCAAAAATTAGCCAGGCATGGTGGTGCAGGCTGGTAGTCCCGGCTACTCAGGGGGCTGAGGCAGGAGAGTTGCTTGAACCCAGGAGGCAGAGGCTGCAGTGAGCCAAGATCATGCCACTGCACTCCAGCCTGGGCAATAGAGTGAGACTCTGTTTAAAAAAAAAAAAAAAAAAAAAAAAAAAAGCTGCTGGGGGCCAATCTCAGTGGCTCACTCCTGTAATCCTACTGCTTTGGGAGGCCACAGCAGTGGGGTGACTCAAGCTCAGGAGTTCGAGACCAGTCCAGGAAACATGGAGAAAATCTATCTCTATAAAAAGTACAGAAGATTAGCTGGGTGTGGTGGCATGCACTTGCAACCCCAGCTACTGGGAGAGCCGAGGTGGGAGGATTACTTGAGCTCAGCAGGTAATGAGCCAAGATCATGCTGCTGTACTCCAGCCTGGATGACAAAGTAAGGCCATGTCTCAAAAAGAAAAAAAAAAAAAGTCTAGGTGCAGTGGCTCACACCTGTAATCCCAGCACTTTGGGAGGCCGAGGCGTGCGGATCATGAGGTCAGAGTTTGAGACCAGCCTGGTCAACATGGCAAAACCCCATCTCTACTAAAAATACAAAAATTAGCTGCGCACGGTGGCGGGTGCCTGTTACCCAGCTACTTGAACCCGGGAGGAAGAGTTTGCGGTGAGCTGAGATCACACCATTGCACATCAGCCTGGGCGACAGGGAGAGCTCTGTCTCAAAAAAAAAAAGCTGTTGGAACCCCTCAAAACATTTAAACCTTGACAGAGATGAGACTGCTCTGAGTTACATATGGCTATAACATGTTTCTCAGATTATAGATTAACTCGTTCTCTCATTTTTCTTGTCCTGTACAATAACTAGAGAAAATTAAACAATGTCAGAGACAAAAACTCCTGCCTTCTTAACTAATGATCTTTGTTACAGATTAACTTTCCCTTTGTTGTTCTGCTTTGCTTAAACCAGATGACAGAAAATCCGTGACTATCACACCTCTGTAAAACAACACAACAAAAAAAACCCAAGGAAACAATTACATGTACTTCCCAAAAAGAAACACTTTTATAGCCAATCAGATTGCAATAACTATGTGCCAAACTTGTATATAAAAAAGTTGTAATCCTGCTAAAAGCTCCTCTATCTCTGCCTATATAAATGAAACCTTACCTTCCTGACTTCACAAGGCTGACTTCCTTGCGGAAGTTGATATTTCCAGATGTGCCATTGTCACACTTTGCACTTGAATAAACTGTTTAGAAATTAGATCCTGACCATTTTGATTATTTTCGGTTGACAGATACAGGTTAAACTGAAGTATAGATGTGGGAGAATGAACCAGTAGATGGTAAATGAAGACTTGGGAGTGGGTGACGGAGAGGGAGAAAGCACAGTAAAAAGACAGGTGGCCAGGCCAGAACCTTGAAAACCAGCACTTAGCAGTAAACAGAAGAAGAGAAAGGAAATGTTAAAGAACACTAGAGGGTGTTAAGAGGAAAACAAGGACTGTGATATCATAGATGTCAAAAGGAGGGGACATTTCAAAAAGCAGGGACTGGTCAGCAGTGACTCATGCTTCAGAAAATAAGAAAATAAGACTGAAATGTGTCTGTGTCATTCAGCAACAAAGAGGTTCTGGTGTGACAGCTTTTCTTAGAATTGTGAGAAGAGGGCCAGGTGCAATGGCTCACGCCTCTAATCCCATCACTTTGGGAGGCCTAGGTGGGCGGATCACTTGAGATCAGCAGTTCAAGACCAGCCTGGCCAACATGGTGACACACTCATCTCTCCTAAAATATCAAAATTAGCTGGGTGTGGTGGCCGTTGCCTGCCATCCCAGCTACTCTGAGGCTGAGGCAGGAGAATTGCTTGAACCAGTGAGGTGGAGGTTGCAGTGAGCCGAGATCATGCCATTGTACTCCAGCCTGGGCAACAGAGTGAGACTCCCTCTCAAAAAAAAAAAAAAAAAAAAAAAAAGAATTGTGACAAGAGGCTGGGTGCAGTGGCTCATGACTGTAATTCCAATACTTTGAAAGGCTGAGTGGGCAGAGGCTTAACTTCAGAGATGCTGTGGAGGACTAAAGACGACTGCATGTTTGTTTTTTCTACTCTTCTCAGTAAAAGTTGGACTTTATTTCTCTTTCCCTTAAATTGGAACTGACCCTGTGGCTTTTCTGGACCAACAGAACATGGTGGGAACTTCTGAGACTGAGCCTTAGGAGATGTGATGTTTCTTCACATGCTCTCTCAACCCATGCTTGTGCTGTCAGAAGACCAAGTGAGGCCAGGCGAGGAGGCTCACCCCTGTAATCCCAGCACTTTGGGAGGTTGAGGCGGGTGGATCACCTGAGGTCAGGAGTTTGAGACTAGCCTGGCCAATATGGCAAAACCCTGTCTCTACTAAAAAATACAAACATTAGCCAGGCATGGTGGCACACACCTGTAGTCTCAGCTACTTGGCAGGATAAGGTGGCAGAATCACTTGAACCTGGAAGGCAGAGGTTACAGTGAGCTGAGATTGCACCACTGCACTTCAGCCTGCGCAACAGAGGAAGACTGTCTCAAAAAAAAAAAGAAGAAGAAAAGGAGGCTCAAGTGAGTTGGTGGAGATACTACATGGAAGATAACTGACGCTTCTGCCAACAACCCTATTTGAGATTCCGACTGGCAGCTAGCACTAACTAGCCATTCAGCTATCCCTGCAGCCCAGCTAACACTATGTAAAGCAGAATTCCTGCCCGATCAACACACAAAATCAAGAAATGGAGTCTTACTCTGTCTCCAGACTAGAGTGCAATTGCGTCATCTTGAGTCACTGTAACCTCTGCCTCCTGGGTTAAAATGATTCTGCTGCCTCAGCCTCCTGAGTAGCAGGGACTACAGGTGCATGCCACCACACCCTGCTAATTTTTTGTAATTTAGTAGAGATGGGGTTTCACCATGCTGACCAGGATGATCTTGATCTCCTGACCTCGTGATCCACCCACCTAGGCCTCCCAAAGTGCTAGGATCACAGGAGTGAGCCACTGCGCCAGATGTTTTTTTTTTTTAATAAAGACAGGGATTCACCATGTTGGTCAGGCTGGTCTTCAACTCCCAACCTCAGGTGATCCACCCGCCTTGGCCTCCAAAGTGCTTGGATTACAGGCGTGAGCCACCTCGCCCAGCCTTTTTTTTTGAGACAGTCTCACTCTGTCGCCAGGCACCAGGCTGGAGTACAGTGGCACAATCTCAGCTCACTGCAACCTCCGTCTCCCGGGTTCAAGCAATTCTCCTGCCAGCCTTCCGAGTAGCTGGGACTACAGGCACACGCCACCATGCCCAGCTAATTTTTGTATTTTTCATAGAGACGGGGTTTCAGCATGTTGGCCAGGATGGTCTTGATCTCTTGATCTTGTGATCTGCCTGCCTCGGCCTCCCAAAGTGCTGGGATTACAGGCTTGAGCCACCACACCCAGCCTGTTGTTGTTTTTAATCACTAAGTTTTGGTGTAGTTTGTTAAATAACACCATTCAGGGAGTTGAGGAAAAGGCTCTTCAAATGGAAAGGTATCAGTGATTCATGGTAACTTGTCAGTAAGGAGTATTTGAAAGATCAGCACTGTATCTCTACCTGTCACTGCTCTCAGCGCAGCTCTGTCTGTCACTGTATTAGGCTGTTCTTGCATCACTCTAAAGAAATACCCAGTCAGTTGCCAAGCATGATGGCTCACGCCTGTAATCCCAGCGCTTTGGGAGGCTGAGGCAGGCAGATTACCTGAGATCAGGAGTTTGAGACAAGCTTGGCCAATGTAGTGAAACCTTGTCCCAACTAAAAATACAAAGATTAGCTGGGCGTGGTGGTGGGTGCCTGAAATCCCAACTACTCAGGAGGCTGAGGCATAAGATTTGCTTGAACCTGGGAGGTGGAGATTACAGTGAGCTGAGATTGTGCCACTGCACTCCAAGACTGGGTAATTTATAAACAAAAGAGGTTTAATTGGCTTATGATTCCACAGGCTATACAAGAAGCATAGCAGCGTCTGCTTCTGGGGAGACCTCAGGAAGCTTTTACTCACGATGGAAGGCAAAGCAGGGGCAGACCGTTCACGTGGTGAAAGTAGGAGCACAGGGAAGCGGAAATGTACCACGCACTTCTAAATGACCAGATCTCATGAGAACTGATGTGTGTCCCCACCCAAATCTCACCTTCAGTTGCATCTTCCAGAATTCCCATGTGTCATGGGAGGGACCCGGGGGGAGTTAATTGTATCATGGGGGCTGGTCTTTCCCATGCTGTTCTCCTGGTAGTGAATACGTTTCATGAGATCTGATGGGTTTATCAGGGTTTCCACTTTTGCTTCTTCCTCATTCTTTCTTGCTGCTGCCATGTAAGGAGTGCCTTTCTCCTCCTACCATGACTCTGAGGCTTCCCCAGCCATGTGAAACTGTAAGTTCAATTAAACCTCTTTTTCTTCCCAGTCTTGGATATGTCTTTATCAGCAGCATGAAAATGGAATAATACAGTAAATTGTTACCAGTAGAGTGGGGTGTTGCTGAAAAGATACCTGAAAATGTGGAAGCGACTTTGGAACTCGATAACAGAGACTAGAACAGTTTGAAGGGTTCAGAAGAAGACAGAAAAATGTGGGAAAGTTTGGAACTTCCTAGAGACTTGTTCAATGGCTTTGCTCAAAATGCTGATAGCAATAGAGACAATAAAATCCAGACTGGGCTGGGTGTGGTGGCTCATGCGTGTAATCTCAGTACTTTGGGAGGCTGAGGTGGGCGGATCACGAGGTCAAGAGATTGAGACCATCCTGGCCAACATGGTGAAACTCCGTGTCTACTGAAAATACAAAACTTAGCCGGATGTAGCAGCGACCTCTTGTAGTCCCAGCTGCTTGTGAGGCTGAGGCAGGAGAATCACTTGAACCTGGGAGGTGGAGGTTGCAGTGAGCTGAGATCATGCCGCTGTACTCTAGCCTGGCGAAGAGTGAGACTCCGTCTCAAAAAAAAAAATCCAGCTGGATGATCTCAGATGAAGATGAGGAACTCATTGGGAACTGGAGCAAAGGTAACTCTTGCTATGTTTTAGCAAAGAGACTAGTGGCATTTTGCACCTGCGCTAGAGATTTGTGGAAGTTTAAACCTGAGAGATGATTTAGCGTATCTAGTGAAAGAAATTTCTAAGCAGCAGAGCATTCAAGAGCTGACTTGGGTGCTGTTAAAGGCATTCAGTTTTATAAGGGAAGCAGAGCATAAAAGTTTGGAAAATTTGCAGCCTGACTATGCAATAGAAAAGAAAAACCCATTTTCTGGGGAGAAAATCAAGCCGGCTACAGAAATTTGCATAAGTAGCAAGGAACCTAATGTCAATCCCCAAGACCATGGGGAAAATGTCTCCAGGCCATGTCAGAGACCTTCACAGCAGCCCTTTTCATCTCAGGCACAGAGGCCCAAGAGGAAAAAGGGGTTTTGTGGGCTGGGTCCAGGGACCACATGCTGTGTGCTACCTAGGGACTTGGTACCTTGTGTCCCAGCCACTCCAGCTATGGCTGAAAGAGGCCAACATACAGCTTGGGCTGTGGCTTCAGAGGGTGAAAGCCCCAAGCCTTGGCAGCTTCCATGTGGTGTTGAGCTCGTGAGTACACAGAAGTCAAGAATGGAGGTTTGGGAACCTCTGCCTAGATTTTAGGAGATGTGTAAAAACGCCTGGATGCCGAAGCAAAGTTTGCTGCAGGGGTGGGGCCCTCATGGAGAACCTCTGCTAGGGCAGTGCAGAAGGGAAATGTGGGTTTTGTAGCCCCCACACAGAGTCCCTCCTGGGGCACTGCCTAGTGGAGCTCTGGGAAGAGGGCCACCATCTTCCAGACCCCAGAATGATAAATCCACTGGCAGCTTGCACCGAGAGCCTGGAAAAGCTGCAGACATTCAATGCCAGCCTGTGAAAGCAGCCAGGAGGGAGAGTGTACCCTGCAAAGCCACAGGGATGGAGCTGCCCAAGACCATGGGAACCCACCTCTTGCATTAGCATGACCTGGATGTGAGACCTGGAGTCAAAGGAGATCATTTTGGAGCTTTAAAATTTGACTGCCCCACTGGATTTCAGACTTGCATGGGCCCTGTAACCCCTTTGTCTTGGCCAATTTCTCCCATTTGGATCAGCTGTATTTGCCCAATACCTGTACTCCTATTGTATCTAGGAAGTAATTAGATTGCTTCTGATTTTACAGGTTCATAGGTAGAAGGGACTTGACTTGTCTTGGCTTGGATGAAACTTTGGACTGTGGACTTTGGGGTTAATGCTGAAATGAGTTAAGACTTTGGGGGACTCTTGGGAAGGCATGATTGCTTTTGAAATGTGAGGACATGAGATTTGGAGAGGCCAGGGATGGAATAATACAGTTTGGCTATATCCCCACCCAAATCTCAACTTGGGTGAATTCCCACATGTTATGGGAGGGACCCAGAGGGAGGTAATTGAATCATGGGGCCTTGATTCCTTCTTACTCTCCATGTCTCTTCCTTCTCTCCTATCCCTTCTCCAATATCTCTTCTTTTTTCTTTTCATCTTCTTCCTTTCTTTTCTCTCTGCTTTCCTATGAATGTATTAATTTTCAAAGAAGGTATATAATTTATGTAGCATAATCATACTGTACTTACTTTTTAGCTAGCATAGCCTAATACATGATAAATGCTCCATAAATATTAGCTATTATTACTAATTTACATTAATATTTAACATATGAGGTAATTTATAGTATTTCATCTTAATGTAAGTGTATTGATACTGTATCATATTATTATATATTGCTATGGTTTAGATACGGTTTGGCCTCTCCAAATCTCATGTTGAAATTTGACCCCCAGTGTTGGAGGTGGGCCTAGTGGGAGGTGCTTGGATCATGGGGTAAGATGCCTCATAAATGGATTGGTGTTCTCCCCATAGTAATCAGTGAGTTCTTATTCCATTGGTTATTGTAACAGCTGTTGTTAAAAAGAGCCTGGCTCCTCCTTCCCCCTCTCTTGCTTCCTTCCTCTCTTGCCATGTAATATCTGCACACACCAGCTCCCCTTCGCGTTCACCCATGAGTGAAAGAAGCCTGAGTCCCTCGCCAGAAACAGATGCTGGCACCACACTTCTTGCACAGCCTGCAGAACCATGAGCCAAATAAACCTCTTTTCTTTATAAATTACCCAGCCTTGGGTACTCCTTTACAGCAACACAAATGGACTAAGGCATATACTATATATAGTTACAAATATATAAATATTAAATTTATATAATAGATAAAAATAATCCTATATTATAGTTATACAACATTATTAGTTTTCTATCTAGTTCAAAGTTTAACAGCTTAAACAAAAAACATTTATTTTGCCAACGTTTCTGTTGATTAGGACGACTTAGCTGGGTACCTCTGTCTCAGAGTATCTCACAAGGTTGTCATCGAGGTGTTAGCTGGTGCCGTCCTCATCTCAGGGCCCAGCTGAGAGAAGATCCACTTCCAAGTTCATGCACGTGGCTTTTGGCTGGTCCCGGGGTGCTGGCTGTTGGCTACAGACATCAGTGCCTTGCCACATGGGCATCTCAATAGAGCAGCTCACAGCATGGCAGCTGGCTTTGTTCATGGCAAATAAGAAAGCAGGCTGGGTGTGGTGGCTCACACCTGAAATCCCAGCACTTTGGGAGGCTGAGGTAGGTGGATCAGGAGGTTGGGACATTGAAATCATACTAACATGGTGAAACCTCATCTCTACTAAAAATACAAAATTAGCTGGGTGTGGTGGTGTGTATCTGCAATCCCAGCTACTTCAGAGGCTGAGGCAGGAGAATCGTTTGAACCAGGGAGTTGGAGGTTGTGGTGAGCCTAGATCGCACCACTGCACTCCAGCCTGGCAACAGAGTGAGACTCTGTCTTAAAAAAAAGAAAAAGAAAAAAGAAAGCAGGAGAGCAAGAGGGAGCCCCAAAAATAGAAGCTAGGGTCTTCCTGTCACATAATCTGGGAAGTCACACCCCATCACAACTGTTATGGTCTATTTGCCAGTAGTCCCTAAGGCCAGACCAAACTCAAGCGGGGAGCATCACACAGGGGATGAAGAACAGGAGGTGGAAGGCCAGGCACGGTGGCTCACCCTGTAATCCCAGCACTTTGAGAGGCCAAGGCGGGGCAAATCATTTGAGCTCAGGAGTCAAGACCAGCCTGGCCAACATGGTAAAACCCTGTCTCTACTTAAAATACAAAAATTAGCTGGGTATGGTAGCTGGTGCCTGTAATCTCAGCTACTCAGGAGGCTGAGGCATGAGAATTGTTTGAAACTGGGAGGTGGAGGTTGCAGTGAGCCGAGATGGTGCCACTATACTCCAGCCTGGGCAACAGAAAGAGACTCGATCTCTTAAATTTTTTTTTCCTTTCCTTGGACTATTATGCCCAGAGACTCGATCTCAAAAACAAAACAAAGCAAAACAAAACAAAACAAAACAGAAGGTGGGGATCATTGGGGCTCTCTTACAGGCTGCCTAGTATTAATACATATAACCTATGAGACTATATATTTATTTTATAGATGTGCTTAATAAATAATTACATAAGCTGTTATTCGTTATTAATTATATACATTGAACTTTCCTTTTTTAAACCATATTTGCAAATTCCAGAGTTTCTTTCTTTCTCCCTCTCTCTTTTTCTTTTATTTTGGCAGGTAGAATGAGAAGATGGATGAATTTCTTTCTTTCTTTCTTTTTTTTTTTTTTTTTAAGACAGGGTTTCACTGTATTGGTCCAGCTGGTCTCGAACTCTGAACCTCAGGTGATCCGCCTGCCTCGGCCTCCCAAAGTGCTGGGATTACAGGCGTGAGCCACCACTTCCAGCTAATGAATAAATTTCTAGGACTTGTCCTATTTTGTTTGTCTGTAGCCAGTTTTATCGTAGTGATTTAAATCTTTTTTCTCTGGGTTCAGGAAATTGAGCAGAATCTTAAACCTCGATCAAGCATTTTACATTTGCATGGTCAAGAAAGTATGACTGTAACAGCGTAAGAGCGACTACCAGTGCCATCAAAAAATTTACACAAAGCAAAATGATGAGACAGAAGCACTAATTATTGTAGATATAAGTTGTATATGTTTTACATGCAATAACTTTTACAGTCTTACTGCCAAAATTCCTTTATTTTAAGACTAGCAGGGGGCTGGGGCAGTGGCTCACGCCTGTAATCCCAGCACATTGGGAGGCCGAGGTGGGCAGATCACAAAGTCAAGAGACTGAGGCCATCCTGGCCAACATGGTGAAACCGCGTCTCTACTAAAAATAACAAAAATTAGTTGGGCATGGTGGCGCATGCCTGTAATTCCAGTTACTCCGGAGGCTGAGGCAGGAGAATCGCTTGAACCGGGGAGGGAGGTTGCAGTGAGCCAAGATCGCGCCACTGCACTCCAGCCTGGTGACAGAGTGAGACTCCGTCTCAAAAAGACAAAAAAAAAACAACAAAAAGACTAGCCGTTGCTGCATTTTTCTGCTCTGGAGGAGTCTTTCCTCTTTGCTCTTTCCCCCATATCACTTCAGTACTGCTTGTTCTGCCTAACTCCATGTATGCTCTCAAACTGCTTACTTCCCCAAAACTTTATCCTCTACCCCCTTGCGTTTGACTGTTTTTAAATGTTAATATTTCAGAAATAGAAAATTCCTATTTGAAGTCTTCATCTCAACTCAATTCAATTGACCGCATTTAGATAGTTTTTTTTGTTGTTGTTGTTTTAGGCAGGATCTCACTCTGTTGCCCAGGCTGGAGTGTAGTGGCATAGTCATAGCTCACTACAGCCTAGACCTCCTGGGTTCAAGTGATCCTCCCACCTCAGCCTCCTGAGTAGCTGGGACCACAGCATATGCCACCATACCTGACTAATGAAAAACAATTTTTGCTGGACACGGTGGCTCACACCTGTAATCCCAACACTTTGGGAGGCCGAGGTGGGTGGATCACCTGAGGTCAGGAGTTTGAGACTAGCCTGGCCAACATGGTGAAACCCCGTCTGTACTAAAAAATACAAAAATTAAGCGAGGTGCGGTGGTTCATGCCTATAATCCCAGCACTTTGGGAGGCCGAGGCACGCGGATCACAAGGTCAGGAGTTCAAGACCAGCCTGACCAACATGGTGAAACCCTGTTTCTACTAAAAATACAAAAAATTATCCGGGTGTGGTGGTGCGTGCCTGTAATCCCAGCTACTCGGGAGGCTGAGGCAGGAGAATCGCTGGAACCCAGGAGGTGGAGGCTGCAGTGAGCCGAGATCGCCCCATTGCACTCCAGCCTGGGCAATAGGAGCAAAACTCAGGCTCACAAAAACAAAAACAAAAATCAGCCAGGCATGGTGGTGGGCACCTGTAATCTCAGTTACTTGGGAGGCTAAGGCAGGAGAATCGCTTGAACCCTGGAGCTGGAGGTTGCAGTGAGCTGAGATCATGCATTGCACTCCAGCCTGGGCAACAGAGTGAGACTTCATCTCAAAAAAGAAAAAAGTCTTTTTTTTTTTTTTAAGAGACAGGGTCTTGCCATGTTGCACAGGCTGCAAATTTTGAGATTTAATGTGTTAACCATTATGTCAGCTAAAGAGGAATAAGACAGCATCTGCCAGCAAGAAACACTTAGCCTAGGCTGGGGGCATTGGCTCACACTTATAATCCCAGCACTTTGAGAGGCCAAGGCAGGCAGATCACTTGAGCCAGCCTGGGCAGCACAGTGAGACCCCATTTCTATAAAAAATTTAAAAAATAAGAAAAAGAAACAGCCTCACAGGGATTAAAGATATGTAAAAGAGTTTAATAAAGTGGATTATGTTATTATATAAATAAACAAAGAGCTGGTTTAATAGAGGGAATGATGAACTCTTCAGAAGCAGAGGGTACCAGGAAAAGTTTCTGGCAGGAAGCCACATCTAGGCTGGATTTTGATGGACAAACAAGTGTTCCCTAGCGTAAGTTTTCTAAGGACGTACGTGTTTTGGCATCTAAGTCCATCTTTTGTGTTTGGCTGTTATTACTTCATTGCTTCATTCCTCTACAGACACCACTCCCTCTCCCTGCCCTCCCTGCCTCATATAACCCTCCGCCTTTCTTTTCTTTCCTTTTATGGGGAATTTTGTGTGTGTGTGTGTTTAGCTCCTGGATTTAATTTAGTTGGATGGGACTATAGTAAGAAAGTTTCTGTACATTTGCCCAGAGGCCTTCAGCTAATGGGTGTATTCTTTACAGGCTGATAAACAGATGAATAAAGCCAGCCTGACATCTCGCGTCTCTGCCCCTCTTCTCTTCCTTTGCACTTTGCCCACCGTTCACAGACGTTTTATAAAAACTAAAATTTTCCTGGGCATCTCAAACATAGATTGCCTTCATTAAGTCACTCCTATACCTGCCAGTCAATCCCATGAAGGGCTTTCTTTTTGCTGGAGAATGTGTTGTCTACCCTCAGGAGATCCATCTTAAGTGGGATGGAAGTATGGACTGCTATCCAGCAAGTAAAAAAGAACCCCAGAAAATTATGGGCTTGGAACTCTGGATAGCATTTGCTCATTTCTGACCATCGGTGCTGATTTATTAAATGATCAATTGATGTACAATGGAACAGAGGCTGACCAAATCACCCGGAGAAAAGCAAATCTGAGGATCTGTAAGCCTAGGGATGCAAACCCGGGCTCTGAAAACAAATGGGGAAGTGTAGTAGAATAAAGGGCCCACCATAGTTGCCATGAAAAAGTTAACCAAACTTGGCCAGGTGTGGTGGCTCACATCTGTAATCTCAGCACTTTGGGAGGCCGAGGTGGGCAGATCACTTGAGGTGAGGAGCTCGAAACCAGCCAGGCCAACATGGTAAAACCCCCTCTCTACTAAAAATACAAAAATTAGCCAGGTGTGGTGGTGGGTGCCTGTAATCTCAGTTACTAGGGAGGCCGAGCCGGGAAAATCACTTGAACCCAGGAGGTGAAGGTTGCAGTGAGCCAATTTCCTGCCACTACACTCCAGCTTGGACAACAGAGTGAGATTCCATCTCAAAAAAGAAAGAAAAGAAATTAACCAACCTTGGAACAAACTGCATTTTGTTTTTTTTTGAGACAGAGTGTCTCACTCTGTTGCCAGGCTGGAGTGCAGTGGCACAATCTTGGCTCACTGCAACCTCTGCCTCCCGGGTTCAAGCAATTCTTCTGCCTCAGCCTCCCGGGTAGCTGGGACTATAGGTGCCCACCACCACGTCCAGCTAATTTTTGTATTTTTAATAGAGACAGGGTTTCACTATGTTGTCCAGGATGGTCTCGATCTCCTGACCTCGTGACCCACCTGCCACAGCCTCCCAAAATGCTGAGATTACAGGTGTGAGCCACCATGCCCAGCCACAAACTGCATTCTTCAAAGTCTCTAAAACCCAACAACAATATATGGTTGTCCTGCTCTTCTGCCAGTTCCTGCCTCACTACCTCTCCTTTCCTTCTAGGATGCTACTCTCTGCCTATTCTCTTCTTCAGTCCTGCTCTGAGCACTCTGTTCCTATTTTCACTGCCCCAACTCCAGATTACCTCCTACACCCCCAAGAGAATGCCCCTCCCACTGCCTGGGGAGCCTCTCCTCTAGCCAGGCCAGCACATTGAGGTCATTGCTCTCCCCACCTAATGAATGGCCTGAGTCCAGCTCTGCATCTGTCTGAACTTCATGGAAAACTTGATTGCCCCTCTAGGCTCTCCATTCTACGGCCTGCCTTAGCTATGTCCTTCTTTGTGTCTGCTTTTTTGTTTCTTCTCCCCACACCCTTTTCTTTCCCTGACTCTCCCCAGACTAGAATCACATCTGTTTTCTAGCCTCAGCCCCCTCATTGTGGAGCAGAGGGGAGAGAAGCAAGTTCTGGGCAGGAAGATTGGGAAGAGCTGGGCATAGCACTCGGATTGTTCTGGGGACTGACCAGATTCCGTGTGTCTCAGAGACGTAGAACTTACAGCTCCCTTGGAAGTCCCAGAGGTGCTTACAAAGTGCGATTTGCTTATTTCTGTGTCCACCTCTCTTTTTACCTCTCAACTAGACTCCTTCCTTCCTTCTATCGTACCCCTTTTTTTTCTTCTAGTCTGTAATTTATTAATACTAACTGCTGTCGTCTACCTGTACTCTTCTCTAATTTATTTCATCAGGGAGACTAAATGAGCTAACAGATAATAGGAACCTTACATATTTCTATGGTTTACAAGGTCCACTATTCCTCAGACTTGATTTTCTATAATTCAAGTTTGCTCTTGAATCCAAAGTGGGAATGTTTTAGTGGTTTAACCACTAGAGTCTCGATGAATAAGGGCAAATGCAAAGTCCTTAAAATTCCTGGATCAAGCCTGAGCAACATGGAAAAATCCTGTCTCTACAAAAAATAAAAATAAATTGGCCTGGCATGGTGGCATACACCTGTAGTCCCAGCTACTTAGGAGGCTGAGGCAGGAGGATCGCTTGAGCCCAGGAGGTCAAGCCTGCAGTGAACCATGATCGTGCCACTGTACTTCTGTCTGGGCAACAAACCAAAAACATATCTTTTTTTTTTTTTTTTTAGAGACAGGGTTTCACCATGTTGGCTGGGCTGGTCTCGAACTCCTGACCTCAGGTGATCCACCTGCCTTGGCCTCCCAAAGTCCTGGGATTACAGGTGTGAGCCACCGCGCCTGGCCCCAAGACCCTATCTTAAAAAAAAAAAAAAATTCCTGGATCAGAGAGAGTGTTATCTACACATTACATGATCTAAGGAAAAATATTGGTAGAATATAAGGCAAACACAATAACTTTGCTTTTTAATTTTCTTTGGGCATCTGATTGCATTTTATCCTTAAGATCCCAGAAACCAAGATTCTTAGTTAAACTCGAACAAAGCCAGAAGAGAGAGTAAGGGAGACTTTAACATTACACTCCTCTCATGGAATTTCTCTACATTTGAAAATGATTTGGAGGCCGGTTGTGGTGGCTCACGCCTCTAATCCAAGCACTTTGGAGGCCAAGGTGGGCAGATCACCTGAGGTTGGGAGTTCAAGACCAGCCTGACCAACATGGTGAAACCCCGTCTTTATATAAAATAAAATAAAGAAAATGATTTGGAGAGTTCTGAAAATTTCTTGAACTTTTTATAACCCTAAGATAGCCAGCCTTCCTCTTGGACAAAACTCATATGGAATCTGTGTTTTCTTGGTTGTGAGAATGCATAGGATATTCCCAGGGGAAAAAGCCAGGAAGAGTCTAAATGTATAGGTCAAGAAGAGGCAGAGATGAAAAAGAAATACAGGAATAAAAATGAATTTCCTAGTGTTGACAAGATGAATATTGAAAAAGAAAGTGAAAAAGAGGGATTGTTGGAAATAGATGTTGGAAATAGATGCTCGGTGCTGCAAAGAAAAATTAGCACTGAGACAAAGGATCTCTCAGCAACGGAATTTTTACTTCGTGGACTGCAGGAAGGGTACTCTCACTAGCCATCACGCTGCAAGAGTACAAAGAACAAAGGGAAACACACAGGGTACTCTCACTAGCCATCATGCTACCAGAGTAGAAAGAACAAAGGGAGGAGAGATCCAAGATGGCCACGCAGCAGCAGCTCAGGATTGTAGCTCCCGGTGAAAGTGCAGAGAGCAAGTGGATGCCGCAATTGCAGACGAATTTTTGATGCCCACAGACTGGGAGATTCCCGGCGAAGGAGCCATACGGGTCACCAGCGCGACTCTTTTGGCAGGCGTGGCGCTTCTCGGTGCAGAGTGTGCGGGACTGGACACCCTTTTAGTCAGGCTCAGCCAGTCCATCCCCACAAGGAGAACAGCAGTTAGAAGCACTGAGGACTGAGAACAAGCACAGCTGAACCCGGGAAGGCCCAGCTCTGTGGGGAAGGGGCACCCCCCAAAGGAAAACTAAGAAACAGAGAAAACTTCATCACCAACAAGCCGGACATCCACTAAGAGACCCAATCTGAAAGTCGGCAATTACAAAGACGACAGGTGGATAAATCCACAAAAATGGGAAGAAACCAGTGCAAAAAGGCTGAGAACACCCGAAATCAGAATGCCTCTCCTCCTACCGGGGATCGCAGCTCCTCATCAGCAAGAGAACAAGGCTTGACGGAGGATGAGTGTGATGAACTCACAGAATCAG
>PVKP010042488.1:0-18038 GCA_004027715.1 Plecturocebus donacophilus
AAAAAAAAAAAAAAAAAAAAAAAACTAAAATATTGTTTGGTTTTCCTTTTTTTAGTCATTTTGTTCTTACATATTTTTGTGCATTGTTTCAAATTTTATTATTATTTTATTTCTCTCCATTGTAATTATTATCACCCCCATAAGAGGCTAGAAAATAGAAAGTATCTGAGAACCAGTGCTCCAAGGTAAAAAAGATTTTTCTCTGCTTTTCTTATTCTATGCTTGAGAAAGTGGACACCTGAAACTGGACTGAACAAGTTCAAGGACATTCACTATGCAATGTAAATGCATGTTTGTTGTGATGGTTAATCTGAGTGTCAATCTGACTGGATTGAAGGATACAAACTATTAATCCTGGGTGTGTCTGCATGGGTGTTACCAAAAGAGATTAACATTTGAGTCAGTGGGCTGGAGAAGGCACATCCGCCCTTAATCTGGTGGGCACAATATAATAATCTTCCAGCGAATATAAAACAGGCAGAAAAACGTGAAAAGGCAAGACGAGCCTAGCCTCCCAGCCTACATCTTTCTCCCATGCTGGATGCTTCCTGCCCTCAAACATCAGACTCCAAGTTCTTCAGTTTTGGGAGTCGAACTGGCTCTCCTTGGTCCTCAGCTTGCAGACAATCTATTGTGGAACCTTGGGATCTTGTAAGTTAATACTTAATAAACTCATGTATATCTCCTATTAGCGCTGTCTGTCTAAGGGAACCCTGACTAATAACATTTGTTCTCTTTCTTGAGATTTCTTCTAAGTTTCTTGTTCTGAAGCTGAAACCTCCTATAGTCTCCCTAACCATAAGAAAGCAGGCAAAAACCAGAGTGAGACAAAGGGGAATGTGTGACACTCTGCCACCCAATTCAGGCAAAAGGAAACTTCTCCGTTCCATGCCATCTAATTCAGCTTACCAAAGCTATACAAAAATTAGAGAACTCCCCACAAATAATAAAGTCTTTCTCTGCTTTTGTCTTCTCTGTGTATATTTTCACCAAGATTTCTAGAGATAAAAGAGGAACAATGAGCAGCACCTAAAACTCAACAATCCAGAGTCTTGATTATCTAACTCTCATTCACTCAACAAATGCTTACTTGGTACATCCAATGTGCCAGACACTATGTATGTACTGGAAATAGAAAGGTGAACCTTACAGATGTGAATCCTGTCTTCATGGAGTTTACAGTCTAGTGGAGAAGACAGAATTTAACAAATAGTTTCAACAAATAAAATTAAAAATATGTATATCTCATTATGGGCTAAGATAAACGCAATAAGAAAAAATATACAAAGCTATGACCATCTCTTTCCCTATATCATTAATTTGGAAACAGGATTAAGTTTCTTGTTCTATTTTAAAAAAGAAAAGGTTCACAATTCATATAATGTAAACTTACAGCTTCTCTGCCAATGAGTGGATAAAAAGGGGTACCAAAAAGTTTCCTTCCATTGATAAATGCTTTCATGATGAAATTGGTCACTATTAAAGAAAGAAAAAATAATAAAAATGCAAACATTAATGTGTCAAGAGTTTTAAAATCAGAGAATCTCTATACTTAAAACTTACTTTTTCTAGAAACTCCAGCACCAAGGTTATGATTCAAGTCAAAAGGGTCTATAAAAGAAATATATCAATTATTAAGAATTACATTCACTGTACCATAAAAATGTACTTAGTAGACATTACTAAAGTCTAATACTTATATGTACTCAGACTATACAAATCAGCAAATTATTCCTCTAAAATTACAGATTAAGGGATGAAAACTAATAAAAATCAAAAGGAAGAATCTTCCAAATCCTAATGTATTTCAGTTTTCTCCTCAATTTCCTTGGCTAAATTTTGGTTGTTCCTGAATTAGTATCAGCGTAAATAATTACCTTCAATTGCAATGCACTTGGATGTCCACTGCTTCTCAAAAGTTGTCAAAAGCTTTTTCTGCCGAATGCTAATCACATATTCCTTGAAATCAAACTCTTCAGTATAGAAACGAAGCAGTCCCAACCAAAGCTCCCCTAACGATTCTGTGTTCTTTCCAAGTGAAGGTAAACGCTTTTTCTACATATGAAAAAAAGAAAAGAACAATGTCTATACAGTACTATCTAAAATATGGACAGCAAACCTAAGTAAAATTATTAAATTATACAAATCCTAACACATATCAGTGAGCATTCCATAACATAAAGACTATTTTTAAATTACCAGTTCTTCTGTTTTATCAAAGAAAAACGCATTCCATCCATCAACCATTCTCTGTGGAATCTGTTTTCCATCAAAGATCTGCATAAAAAAAATTAATTGTATTATTAGATTTCAAGTGATCCAACCCAAAGGCCCAAATATTCTGGTATCATTTTAGAATTTACCTATAAGACATACTGAAATACTTCTTCGAAAAAGAACATGTTAGAATGATGGTATAATCTGATGCCAAGAAACTAATGAATAAAACGTATTTGCAAGACCAAACAAAGCTGGAAAACGCTATCTTAAGAGCATCAAACTCCAAATGATACATTTAATGTTATCTGATGTTACCTACTTGGCCTATCAAAACACATCCAGTCCAAGAATACTGAAGAAAAATGAAAAAAAGAAAATGAAAACAGCAGTTTCATCAAAGGATCACAGATACAAAAATACAAAACAAATAATACCTACTGACTGTACACCCAAAGGAAATCAACAGAACTGTTTCGGGACCTAGTATCTTTAATCATTTATCTGTATCAGATAAGGCTAAAAAGCAATTAGACAATCATTTTTTAAAAATAGAAAATTAGGGCTGGGCACAGTGGCTTATGCCTGTAATCCCAACACTTTGTGAGGCCAAGGCAAGTGGATCACAAGTTCAGGAATTAGAGACCAGTCTGGCCAACATGGTGAAACTCCATCTCTGCTAAAGATACAAAAAAATTAGCCAGGCATGGTGGCACGTGCCTGTAATCCCAGCAACTCATGAGGCTGAGGCAGGAGAATCACTTGAACCCAGGAGGCAGAGGTTGCCGTGAGCCGAGATCATGCCACTGCACTCCAGCCTGGGCAACAGGGCAAGACTCTTGTCTCACCAAAAAAAAAAAGAAGAAAAAAAGAAATTAGAAAGCTTTCCCTTACATTTTGATAAAGATTATAAACCTTATTAATTATAAATGATAATTCACTGTCCTAAGGAAGGAGAAGAAAAAATGCTATTTTACAAGAAGAAAAGTATACCATAAGATGACTATGTAACTAACTTCCACAAGTAATTGAGACTTTTATTCTAAAGGAGGCTTAAGAAAGAGATGCAATAAAGTAGGAAGGTACAAATAGATTCACTCAGCAGACCTCATTTCTAGTCTCCATCCTGAGGAACAGTAATCCTGGGCAAGACCATCATCTCCCTAAATGCCTGGTTTTTTCCAGTAAAAATGAGAAAAGACTATATAAATTAGTCAGTAGTTTATAAATGGAGAAAACATACCATACTACCTTTTCTTTACCCTCCACCCCCACTAATGGGTCCCAGACTATAAACAGTTAAACCAGAATATCATTTAAAACCACTAGATAAGGTGGGCCTGTTCCAATGGCCTTTTCCATTTTTGAGGTGACAGTGATTGATACTAGCCCCTCCAATTTTATTCTCAGATTTAAGTTATTTGTGGGTAAGGATTATTGCTTATTTCTGCAACCCAGAACCCTACTAGACCAAAGCCACGCAGAGAACACTTACTATATGTTTATTGAATGAACATATTTACTACGTAAGTAAGTTACACAGAGATCAAGTTTCCAGGGACTAGGGCTAATAAGCTGCTTTTTTAGATTTAAATATTACTTAAAACAGATACAGTTTACCAAAATTCACCTGGCATATATTCTAACATTTCATAAATCAAAAAAGTGAAAGACTGAGGCCATGGGTGGTGGCTCACGCCTATAATCCCAGCAATTTGGGAGGCCAAGGCGGGCAGATCACCTGAGGTCAGGAGTTCAAGACACGCCTGGCCAACATGGCGAAACCCCATCTCTACTAAAAACACAAAAAATTGGCCGGGCATGGTGGCTTGTGCCTGTAGTCCCAGCTACTTGGAGGCTGAGTCAGACGAATCACTTGAACACAGGGAGTGGAGGTTAAAATGAGCTGAGATCGCACCACTGTACTCCAGCCTGGGTGACACCGTGAGGCTCTGTCTCAAAAGCAAAAAAAAAAAAAAAAGTGAGAGACTAGCAACTAATTACAGCTACTAATATCTGAAACAAAAGATATAGGACCTCTGACCTCAAGAAAGAACTGAAGAAGCCAGGCGTGGTGGCTCACACCTATAATCCCAGCACTTCGGGAGGCTGAAGTGGGTGGATCACCTGAGGTCAGGAATTTGAGACCATCCTGACCAACATGGAGAAACCCCATCACTACTAAAAATACAAAATTAGCTAAGCATGGTGGCGCATGCCTATAATCCCAGCTATTCTCGAGGCTGAGGCAGGAGAATTGCTTGAACCTGGGAGGCAGAGGTTGCGATGAGCTGAGATATTGCCATTGCACTCCAGACTGGGCAAGAAGAACAAAACTCCATCTCAAAAAAAAAAAGAAAAAAAGGAAGAAGTGAAGATATTAAGAGGCTAAAGTACACTATTTTACCCTTAAAGATTCAGATGCTATTATAGGTATTTCATGTTTTGTAAAAATATATTTATTTGCTAGATATTGAAATAAACAAGCTACCTCTTTAGAACGCTGTTTTCAGATAATTCATACTTCGTTCAGAGTAACAACAATCCAACTCTTTAGATCTTGATTGTTTTTAAGAGACTGCATATTTTTCAGTAATATCCATGCTCCAACCCAACTATGTTGGCTGATAACGCAGTGGAGTAGGTCTGTGGGCCTTGGAAATTTAACTCATCACTCACTTGGCCTATTCTTTTGAATTCTCATGTTTTACTAGGTTTAATTCTCTCCACTCTGTTTCAGCCCTCAGAAGTACTAATGCTATCCACTCTTACACACACACACAGACACAGATACACATACACTCTCTTTCTTCCTCTCCCTTCTGTCTCTGTTTTCTCTCATTGAACACAAATCATCCTCCACTCAGCACTCACTCAGTCCTCCCTCTAAACAAGTAAGTCAATCATAAGGATAACCAAATAAGTCAATTATATTTACATAAAGAATGAGCCTAAACATTTCCACATTTCTTATATTATTGTGATATTCTAATATGTACTGCTATATATAAATTGTTTTTTTTTCTTTTTAGACAGAGTCTCACTCTGTCACCCAGGGTGGAGTGCAGTGGCACAATCTCAGCTCACCGCAATCTCGACCTCAGCCGTTCAAACCATTCTTGTGTCTCAGCCTCTCCTGAGTAGCTGGGATTACAGGCATGTGCTACCATGCCCAGCTAATTTTTGTATTTTTTAGTAGAGACAGGGTTTCACCATATTGGCCAGGCTGGTCTTGAACTCCTGACCTCAAATAATCCACCCACCTCAACCTCCCAAAGTGCTGGGATTACAGATGTGAGCCACAACGCCAGGCCTAAACTGTAATTTTTTAGTTGCAGTAAAATACACAAAATATAAAATTTACCATCGTAAGCATACACTTCTGTGGCATAAGTATAGTCACACTGTTGCGCTACCATTACCACCATCCATTCACAGAATTCTTATCATCTGGTATAATTAAAACTGTATTTATTAAACTATTACTTCCTATTTCTCCCTCCTTGATTCCCTGGCAACCACCATTCTATTTTCTGTCTCTATGAATTTGACTATTCTATGTACCTCATCTAAGTGGAATCAAACAGTATTTGTCTTTCTGTGACTGAATTATTTCACTTTGCATAATGTCCTCGAGGTTAATCCATTAAGTTGCCATTTTTAAGCTGATAAAGGTTGAAGAAAATATTGTTATAAAATCATGTGTGAAGACTCCCAAATCTGTGCTGGAATGAATCTGTGCTGGAATGAATTTTTATGTGAAAATTTGCTTTTACTTATGATGATTTCCTTGGGTACAGCAAAAATCTTCTGCCTAGGAAAGCTCATTTTGACCGAAAGAACTTTGTATTGCTGACCAACAAAAAATTGCTCTTAGCTGAGCCTTAGTAATGCCCAGCCACTTAAACTTAAGTTTAATTACAAATGAAAGCAGACATCATTAGCTTAATTAAACATATCTTTACACTTAAAAGATGATTGATGCCAATGGACAATACTTAATTGACGCCAGAGCAATGGACAATGAGGTCCCATATGACAACCATTTAAAAAAGCCAAAAACAAAGATCCATGTATCATCAGTCCATCTACATCTCTAAGTCCCTCAAAATCAAACTTCATTATGATAGGAAACGTTTCATGAACTGTCTCTCATTTGATCAATATAAGGAGATGTCAAACAGATAATGAAGGAATTTGAAAGCTGAATATGGTAGTCCTACCTAGATTTTTATAATAATAATATTAGTGATGTTGCTAATGATCATAAATCATACTAGTAAAAATAATAATAAAAGCACCATTTATGAATGCCTACTTTAGCACCTACTACATTCAAAAGCATTCAACATTTCTGTTCCTCATATCGACACTGAAATATTATTATTATTACACTTTTAATGATGATGAAACTCAGACTCATGCAGACTGGTGAAGACCAAAATGTTAGAATTAGGATTCTGACTAGTGACCTCTGGCTCCAAATACCATGCCCTGCTATTTCCATTATGTCATGCTGCTACCTCAGTGACTCCAAACCCATGAGTAAGGAGAGAATACAGACAAATCACCAAGAAAACCAAATTTGTGGTCCATTTTTGTTAATCACAGTATCCTGACAAAGTGGCAAATGATATTAATGGAGAAACAGTACATACGATTCCCTATTTAAAGGCTAAACAACTATTAGAATAATACAGAGAGTAATAATGGCCTTTGCAGGCCTAATTAATTTATGGTCAATTTTAAATATCCTCCAGTGAACAAATTTGTTAAAAAACAAATCATTCCTGAGAGAGAGATCCAAGATGGCCGATTAGCAACAACTCAGGATTATAGTTCCCAGTGAAAGCGCAGAGAGCTAGTGGATGCCGCACTTTCAGACGAATTTTTGTTGCCCACAGAACGGGAGATTCTCGGCAGAGGACCCCCAAAGGTCGCCAGAGCGACTCTTTTGGCTGGCGCAGCTGTTTTGCCGGCGCCCCAGTGCGGTGCTTCTCGGTGTGGAGTATACGGGACGGGCTCAGCTGGTCCCATCCCCACAAGGAGAACAGCAATTGGAAGCACTGAGGACTGAGAGTTTCACAGCAAGCACAGCCGAACTCGGGAAGGTCCAGCTCTGTGGGTAACGGGCATTCGTCAAAGGAAAACTAAGAAAGAGAAAAAACTTCATTACCGGGCGGAGAGAGATCCAAGATGGCCAATTAGCAGCAGCTCAGGATTGTAGCTCCCAGTGAAAGCACAGAGAGCAAGTGGACGCCGCAATTTCAGATGAATTTTTGTTGCCCACAGACTGGGAGATTCCTGGCGGAGGAGCCACACGGGTCGCCAGAGTGACTTTTTTGGTTGGTGCGGCTGTTTTGCCGGTGCTCTGGCGCGGCGCTTCTCGGTGCGGAGTATATGGGACTGGGTGCCCTTTTAGTTGGGCTCAGCTGGTTCCATCCCCACAAGGAGAACAGCAATTGGAAGCGCTGAGGACTGAGAGTTTCACAGCAAGCACAGCTGAACCCAGGAAGGCCTAGCTCTGTGGGGAAGGGGCGTCCGCCGAAGGAAAACTAAGAAACAGAAAAAACTTCATCACCAACAAGCCAGACGTCCACTTAGAGACCCAATCTGAAAGTCGGCAATTACAAAGACGACAGGTGGATAAATCCACAAAAATGGGAAGAAACCAGTGCAAAAAGGCTGAGAACACCCAAAATCAGAATGCCTCTCCTCCTACAGGGGATTGCACCTCCTCTTTAGCAAGGGAACAAGGCATGACGGAGACTAAATGTGATGAACTGACAGAATCAGGCTTCAGAAGGTGGATAATAAGAAACTTCTGTGGGCTAAAAGAACATGTTCGAACCCAATGCAAAGAAACTAAGAACCTTGAAAAAAGATTTAACGAAATGCTAACGAGAATGGACAACTTAGGAATATAGTGAATTGATGGAGCTGAAAAACACTACACGAGAACTTCATGAAGGATGCACAAGTTTCAACAGCTGAATTGACCAAGCATAAGAAAGGATATCAGAGGTCAAAGATCAACTCAATGAAATAAAATGAGAAGGCAAGATTAGAGAAAAAAGGGTAAAAAGGAATGAACAAAGTCTCCAAGAAATATAGGACTATGTGAAAAGACCTAATCTACGTTTGATAGGTGTACCTGAATGTGACTAAGAGAATGAATCCAAGCTGGAAAATACTCTTCAGGAGATTATCCAGGAAAACTTCCCCAACCTAGCAAGGCAGGCCAATATTCAAGTCCAGGAAATACAGAGAACACCACAAAGATATTCCTCAAGAAGAGCAACCCCAAGGTACATAATCGTCAGATTCACCAGGGTTGAAATGAAGGAGAAAATGCTAAGGGCAGCCAGAGAGAAGGGTTGGGTTACCCACAAAGGGAAGCCCATCAGACTCACAGCAGATCTCTCAGCGGAGACCCTGCAGGCCAGAAGAGAGTGGGGGCCAACATTCAACATCCTTAAAGAAAAGAACTTTCAACCCAGAATTTCATATCCAGCCAAACTAAGCTTCATACGTGAAGGAAAAATAAAATTTTTTGTGAACAAGCAAGCACTCAGAGATTACATCACCACCAGGCGTGCTTTACAAGAGTTTCTGAAAGAAGCACTACACATAGAAAGTAACAACCAGTATTAGCCATTCCAAAAACATACCAAAAGGTAAAGAGCATCACCATAATGAAGAATCTACATCAACTAATGAGGAAAACAGCCAGCTAGCATTAAATGGCAATATCAAACTCACATATATCAATATTAATCCTAAATTTAAATGGACTAAATGCCCCAATCAAAAGACACAGACAGGCAAACTGGATAAAAAGCTAAAACCCATCGGTATGCTGTATTTAGACCCATCTCACATGCAAGGATACACAAAGACTCAAAACAGAGGGATGGAGGAAGATTTACCAGCCAAACGGAGATGAAAAAAAAAACACACACACAGAAGCTGCAATTTTCGTCTCTGATAAAACAGACTTTAAAGCAACAAAGACCATAAGAATCAAAGAGGGACATTACATGGTGGTGAAAGGATCAATGCAACAAGAAGAGCTAACGATCCTAAATATATACGCACCCAATACAGGACCACCCAGATACATGAGGCAAGTTCTTAATGACTTACAAAGAGACTTAGACTCCCACACAATAATAGTGGGAGACTTTAACATTACACTGTCAATATTAGACAGATCAACGAGATAGAAAATTAACAAGGATATCCAGGACTTGAACTCAGACCTGGAACATCTAAACTTAACAAACATTTACAGAACTCTCCACCTCAAATCCACAAAACATACATTTGTCTCAGTATCACATTACACCTATTTTAAAAGTGACCACATAATTGGAAGTAAATCACTCCTCAGCAATTGCATAGCATCTCACAGGTTTAAATAAAATATTGGTTGGCTGCTTATTTGTTATTTTCATCCCTTATTCCTTCCTGTCTCCATTGTTAAGCACAATTATTGGCATAAAAGAGGTTTTTAATACCCATTTTTAGACTGCATTCTACCCTGGGCAATAGAACAAGAATCCCGTTCTCTCTCCCTCTCTCTCTTCCTCTTTCTTTCTCTCTTTCTTTTTTTTTTTTTCTTTCTTTTGCTCTTTTTCTTTTTCTTTAAAAAAAATTTTTTTTAAAAAGAAAGAAATATAAATCATTAAAAAAAAAAAAAAAACCACACACAAATCACTCCTAAACAGGCTAATTAAGAAAAAAAGAGAAGGTACATTAAATTACAACAGAAAAAGAGGACATCAGTACTTATCTCATGGACATTAAAAAATTTTTAAAAAAAATACTATGAACTACAATTTTGATAACCTAGATGAGGTGAACCAATTCCTTAAAAGACACAATATGCTGGCCGGGCACTGTGGCTCATGCCTGTAATCCCAGCACTTTGGGAGGCTGAGGTGGGCAGATCTTCTAAGGTCAGGAGTTCAAAACCAGCCTGGCCAACATGATGAAACCCTGTCTCCACTAAAAATACAAAAATTGGCTGGGCATGGTAGCAGGCACCTGTAATCCCAGCTATTCCAGGAGACTGAGGCCAGAGAACTGCTTGAACCTGGGAGGTAGAGGTTGCAGTGAGCCAAGATCGTGCCACTGCACTCCAGCCTGGGTGACAGAGGAAGACTCTGTCAAAAAAAAAAAAAAAAAAAAAAAGACAATATGCCAAAACTCACACAAGAAACAGAAAATTTGAATAGACCTGTATTAAAGAAACTGAATCAATAATTAATAACCATCCAGAAGAGAAAGCACTAGGCCTACATGGGTTCACTGATGAATTCTACCAAACATTTAAGGAAGAAATTAAATCAATTCTCGAAGAATTAATTAGGAAGTGTTCCTTCTGCCTCATGTCTTTCGGAAGACAGAAGCAGAAGGAACACTTCCTAACTCATTCTATGAGGCCAGCATTACCCTAATATGAACCAGACAAAGACATTATAAGTAAAGAAAACTACAGACTAATCTCTCATGAACAAAGATACAAAAATCCTCAACAAAGTATTAGCAAATCAAATCCAATAATTC
Organism: Plecturocebus donacophilus; assembly: GCA_004027715.1. Lineage (NCBI taxonomy): Eukaryota > Metazoa > Chordata > Mammalia > Primates > Pitheciidae > Plecturocebus > Plecturocebus donacophilus. The sequence goes on from PVKP010042488.1 coordinate 10,789, forward strand.
GCAGAAGAGTTATACAAAGCAGGCTCCACATCTGAAAATCAATTGATGTAATTGTGATATTATAAAATATATATTTGGCCTCCAAACCCATTTCCTGACATACAACTCATAACATCCTTGGAATCTCTAGAGAGATGTCTTTTTGTATGCAAGCAAGTTGACTACTGGCTGACAGCCCCTAGGCAGCTTTAAAATGGAGGTTGGTCACCAGAAAGACCAAGGCATGATTACAGGGTTGGGACTTTCAGCCCTATACTCCAACCTTTGGGGAGGGGAGAAGGGCTAAAGGTTAAGTTGATTACCAATGGCCAATGGCTTGGTTTACTCAATCTTGCCTATGTAATGAAGCCTTCACAAAAACCCAAAAGTCTAGGTCCAAAGAGCTTCTTGACAGCTGAATACATGGAGGTTCCTAGACAATGGTATGCCCTGACAGGGCATGAAGGTTCCTCATCCCCTCTCCCACACCTTGCCTTATGTATTTCTTCATCTACATCCTCTGTAATATCCCTTATAATAAACGAGTAAGCCTAAGTAAATGTTTCTCTGAGTTCTGTGAGCCACTCTAGCAAATTAATCAAATCCAAAGAGGAGGTCACAGGAACCCAAACTTTAAGCTGGTCAGTCAGAATTTCTGGAGGCCTTGACCTGCAACTGGTGTCTGAAATGGGGATAGTCTTGTGGGACTGAGCCCTCATCCAGTGGAATCTTATGCTACAGATGGTGTCAGAATTGAACTGGAAGACACCCAATTGGTGTCCAATGCAGAAGTGTCTGCTTGCTTGGTGTGTGGGGAACACCTCCCACATATTTAGTCACAGAAGTCTTCTGTGATTATTGTTGTTGAGTAAGATAATAGAAAAAACATTTTGGGGGCTGGGCAGGGTGGCTCACGCCTGTAATCCCAGCACTTTGGGAGGCCAAGGTGGGTGGATCACCTGAGGTCAGGAGTTTGAGACCAGCCTGCATGGTGAAACCTTGTCTCTACTAAAAATATAAAAAATTAGCTGGGCGTGGTGGCAGGTGCCTGTAATCCCAGCTACACAGGAGGCTGAGGCAGGATAACTGCTTGAACCCGGGAGGTGGAGGCTGCAATGAGCTGAAATTGTGCCACTGCACTTCAGCATGGGCAACAAGACCGAAATTCTATCTCAAAAAAAAAAAAAAAGTAAGAAAAAACATTTTGGGTTTCAGTGTGTGTTTTCTCCTCTGTAACCCATCGCCTCAACAGGCTAAAGAAGAAAAGTCACACGTTAATAGATACAGAAAAAGCATTTGACAAAATCCAACACCTATTCATGATAAAAAAAAAACTCTCTGTAAACTAGGAATAGAGGAACATTTCCTCAGCTTGTTAAATCTACAAAAACTCTACAGCTAACATCATACTCAAATGGTGAAAAACTCAAAGCTTTCCCTTGTAAAATCAGGAATAATACAAGGATGTTCTCTTCCACCAATCCTTTCCAACATCTGGGAAGTCTCAGGTAATGGAATACTCTAAGTTCTAGCTATTGCAATGAAACAAGAAAAGGAAATAAAAGGTATACACATTGGGAATAAGTAAAACTGTTCACATAAGACATAATAATCTATGCATAAAATTCAAACTGAAAAAAATACTCCAAGAACTAATAAGCAATTACAGCAAATTTACAAGACACAAGATTAATGTACAAAATCCAAACTCTTTCTTAGATACATGGAATGAATAAGTGGAATTTGAAATTAGAAATACAATAAATACCATTTATAATAGCACCAAAAAATGAAATACATACGTATAAGTCTAACAAAATAAATGCAAGGTCTACCTGAGGAAAACTATAAAACTCTGATAAGGAAAATAAAAAAACTAAATAAATGGAGAGAGAGTCCATTATTATTGACAGGAAGACCCAAAATTGTCAAGATGTCAGTTCTTCCCAACTTAGTCTACAGATTCAATTCAATCCCAATCAAAATTCTAGCAAGTCATTTTGTGGATACTGACAAACTAATTCTAAAGTTTACATAGAGAGGCAAAAGACTCAGAATAGATAACATAATATTGAAGGAGAGGAACGAAGCTGGAGGACTGACACAACCCAACCTCAAGACTTATTATAATGCTACCACAAATAGGAGAGTACGGCATTGGTGAAATAATAAACAAATAAATCAATGGAACAGTAGAGGGCCCAAAAGTATACCCACATATAGTCCACTGATCCTTGACAAAGGAGCAAAGGTAATACAATGGAGAAATAATAGTCTTTTCAACAAGTCATATTAAAACAAATGAACATCCACATGCAAAACAATGAATCTAGGCACAGATTTTACACCCTTCACAAAAAATTGACTCAACTGGGCGTGGTGACTCATGCCTGTAATCCCAGCACTTTGAAAGGCCAAGGGGGGCGGATCACGAGGTCAGGAGTTTCAAATCAGCCAGGCCAACATGATGAAACCCTGTCTCTACCAAAAAATGCAAAAATTAGCCAGGTGTGGTGGCAGGCACCTGTAATCCCAGCTATTTGGGAGGCTGAGGCAGGAGAATCGCTTGAAACCAGGAGGCGGAAGTTGCAGTGAACCAAGACCGTGCCATTACACTCTAGCCTGGGTGACAGTGCAAGACGCCATCTCAAAAAACAAACAAAAAAACCAAACCTCTCAATGGGTCATAGACCTATATATAAAATAAAACTCCTGGAAGATAACACATGAGAAAATCTATATGACCTTGAGTATAGTGACACAATACCAAAGGCAAGAGCTATGAAACAAATAATTGACAAGATGGACTTCAGTAAAATTAAAATTTTCTGCTCTGCAAAAGATAATGTCAAGGGAATAAAAAAACAAGCCACAGACACGGAGAACATGGTTGCAAAACACACATCTGATAAAGGACTATTATTCAAAATATACAAAGAACTAAACTCAACAGTCAGAAAATAACCTGTTTAAAAAATGGACCAAAGACCTTAACACTTCACCAAAGAAAACAGAATAGCAAATAAGCATATGAAAAGATTTCCACATAATGTCATCAGGGAGATGCAAATTAAAACAACAAAGGGCCAGGTGAGGTGGCTCACACCTGTAATCCCAGCATTTTGGGAGGTCAAGGCAGGCAAATTACTTGAGCCCAGGAGTTCGAGACCAACCTGGGCAACATGGAGAAACCCTATCTCTAAAAGCATACAAAAATTAGCCACGCATGGTGGCTTATGCCTGTAGTCCCAGCTACTTAGGAGGCTGACGCAGGAGGATCACTTGAGCCTAGGAAGTGGAGGTTGCTGTGAGCGGAGATTGTGCCACTGTAATCTAGCTTGGGCAACAGAGCAAGACCCTGTCTCAAAAATAAATACACAAATAAAACAAAATATTAAGTTGGTGCAAAAGTAACTGGGGTTTTGGCATTAAAAATAATCTTACACTTTGGGGGGTGAGGTGGGCTTGAGCCCAGGAGTTCAAGATCAGCCTGAGCAACATGGCAAAACCCCATCTCTAATAAATATAGAAAAAATTAGCTGGGTGTGGTGGTGTGTGCCTATAGTCCCAGCTACTCAGGAGGCTGAAGTGGGAGAATCACCTTAGCCTGCGAGGTTGAGGCTGCAGGAACCTGTGACTGCACCACCATACTCCAGCCTGGGAAACGAGAGCGAGACACTGTCTCAAAAAAAGAAATAAATACTATTACACACCTAAGAGAATGGCCACAATCCAGAACATGGACAAGTACTCAAATGCTGAGTGGATGTGGAGCAACAGGCACTCTCACACATTGCTGGTGGAAAAGCAAATTCATAAAGCCACTTTGGAAAACAGCTGGCCATTTCTTACAAAACTAAACATACTTGTACATATGATTCACCAATGCGACTCCTTCGTATTCACCCAAAAGACTCGAAAACTATATACGTACAAAAACCTGCACACAGATGTTTATAACAGCTTTATTCATAATAGCCAAAATTTGGCAGTAACACAGATGTTCTTCCATATGTGAATGAATAAACTGTAGTACATCCAGACAATGGAATATTACTGAGCACTAAAAAGAAATGATAGACCAGGTGTGGTAGCTCATGCTTGTAATTCCAGTACTTTGGGAGGCCAAGGCAGGCAGATCACCTGAGGTCAGGAGTTTGAGACCAGCCTGGTCAACATGGTAAAACCCTGTCTCTACTAAAAATACAAAAGTTAGCAAGGTGTGGTAGCACATGCCTGTAATCCCAGCTACTCGGCAGACTCAGGCAAGAGAATGGCTTGAATCGCTTGAACATAGGAGGTAGAGGTTGCAGTGAACTGAGATCGTGCCACAGCACTCCAGCCTGGGCGACAGAGCGAGACTCTGTCTCGCACAAAAAAAAAAAGATTTAGAGGTTTGAAAAAAATTCTAAAAATTAAAAAACTAACAAAAAGACAAACGAACAAACAAATGAGCTATCAAGCTATGAAAAGACATGGAGGAAATTTAAATACATATTACTGAGTGATGGAAGTCAATCTGAAAAGGCTACATACTATATGATGGAAAAGGCAAAACTACGAAGACAGTACAAAGATCGGTGGTTGCCAGGGTTGAGAGAAGAGGAGAATGACCAGGCAAAGTACAAAAAATTTTTAAGGCAGTGAAAATAGTCTATATGATACTATAATGACATATATTGATTTATCATTGATTATGATAAAATGTGTACATCATTATATATTGTCCAAACCCTCTGAATATACAACACCAAGAGTAAATGTTAATTGCAAACCATGGACTTTGGGTGATTGTATGTCAATGTAGGTCATCAGTTGTAACAAATGTACCACTCTGGTGGAGTTAGTAATGGGGGAGGCTATGCATGTGTGGGTAAAGGAGGTATGTTGGAAACTCTTTACCTTCCTCTCCATTTTGCTGTAAACTTAAAACTGCTCTTTAAAAATACTTTAAACACACACCAAAACATACATCACCCAACACAGATTCAGCAACTTAAAATCTTTGGCTAGAAAAGGATTTAAACAAAAATTTACGATTTTTATTTCCCTTACACTGTTTAAAAGAGGGAAGGAAATGTTGATAAAACTATATATATTCATTGGAACTTCTTAAAATTTACTAAGGCTATCTGATATCTACTATATGGCTTATTTTGTGATTTTCTTCTTTGCCATAACTATCAAAGTTTATGTGAAATCAGTGTATGTGACTTTTCCAACCAATTCTGATGCTTGTCTCTTAACTGAAAATAGTCACCATTCTGAAAAATTAGAATTGGTTCCTCCCTAATGCCTATAAATCTACTTTGTGCCAAGAATCAGGAGGAACAGATGGATGATTAATATCTCCTTTATACCAATTTCAGAGAGTATAAATTGACTACAAAAAGGAACTTTATGAGTCACCAATTCTGAGTGTATGAGTATAATCTGTTTCTTTCAATGTACATTCTTGTGTTTAATGCAATGAATATGACTTTAGAAGGCATAAGGAAGAATTTCCTTGGGTTCATTCTTAACCAAAATTTACAAGGTGGATCAAAGTACACATAAGAATAAATCAATCTTCACTGCCACACAACAGGAGGGAAAACATTCTAGAAAGAAGAAACTTGGGTACTTGCATCTTTGAGATTAAAAAAAAATATGAGTTCATGGCTGGCTACAAGAACTTCGTCATCCACAGCACTATAGGACTGTAAAATTTAAAAATGTTACAAAAGATATTCAACATTTCTGTTCATCTAATATTCTTTTGGTAATCTATATTCTCCCATAATAAATTTTTCAAAAACATTCATTGTTTAATTATAGCATTAATGGAAAGAGAAAACAGGACATCCATGATGGAAAAATCCTTCATGACAACATGAACCAAGCAAAATCTCCTTCATGATTTTCTTAAACACCTACCTCTTGTAGAACTGGGATAACAGGTGGCTTTCTCTGCTGCAGAAAGTACAGCACCATAAGAATATATGCATATGAAGATAAACTTCCCCTGGAAGCATCCCCAATGTCACATCGCTAAAAAACAACATGATTGAAAACAAAACTTCAGAGTCTTACACCATGCAGAAATACTGAATATTCTGCCACATCATTTTTTTAAAACCCATAGAACTGGGTTAAACTGGGTTAAAAACAAACTGCTATAGGCTGGGTGCACCATCTATAATTCCAACACTCTGGGAGACCAAGGTGAAAGAATAGCTTGAGCCTAGGAGGTCAAGACCAGCCTGGGTAACATAGTGAGACTCCCTCTCTACAAACAAACAAAAAACTGCTATACATGATGTGGGGAAATAGGTACTCTCATACACTGCAGGTGAGAGTAAATTAATATAAACACTCAGAAGAATAGTTTGACAATATCACAATTACAAAAGCACATTTTCTTTGAACTAGAAATCCTATTCTAAGAATGTACCCTGCAAACATGCCAAAAATACGTGAAATAACTAAGAAGGTTTTTTTTTTAATTTTAACACTGCTATAACAGCAAAAAATCAGAAATAATTTCAGGTTCATCAGTAAAGCACAGGTTTAAAATAACTAAGGATTATTTACATAATGGAATGGTATGCAGCCGTTAAAAAAGAACAAGGTTCCTGATGGTCTAGTAGTTAGGAAAAATACCTCTTTTAATAAATAAAAAATAAATGAGCCCAAGAGTTCAAGACCGGTCTGGGCAACATGATGAAACCCCTTCTCTACAAAAAATACAACAACAGCTAGACATGGTGGCACACGCCTGTATTCCCAGCTACTCAGGAGGCTAAGGTGGAAGGATCAATTAGGCCCAGGAGGTCCAGGCTGCAGCATGCTGTAATCACACCACTTTATTCCAGCCTGGGCAACAGAGTGGGACCCTGTCTCAAAAATAAAAATAAGGGGTGGGCAAGGTGGCTCACACCTCTAATCACAGCACTTTGGGAGGCTGAGGTGGGTGGGTCACCTGATGTCAGAAGATCGAGGCCAGCCTGTCTAACATGGCAAAATACTGTCTCTACTGAAATTACAAAAAGTAGCCAGCCGTGGTAGCAGGCACCTGTAATCCCAGCTACTTGGCAGGCTGAGGCAGGGAGAATTGCTTGAACCCAGGAGGTGGAGGTTGCAGTGAGCTGAGATTGTGCCTCTGCACTCCAGCCTGGGTGACAGAGCAAGAGCCCATCTCAAAAACAAAACAAGAAAATTAAAATTTAAAAAAAGGGAAAAAGGAAGTTATTCTACTAATAAGAAACTATCTCCAAGATCTACTGCTAGGT
>PVKP010042489.1:0-18034 GCA_004027715.1 Plecturocebus donacophilus
AGAGTAAAAAGGAATGAACAAAGTCTCCAAGAAATATGGGACTATGTGAAAAGACCTAATCTACATTTGATAGGTGTACCTGAATGTGACGAAGAGAATGAATTCAAGCTGGAAAATACTCTTCAGGATATGATCCAGGAAAACTTCCCCAACCTAGCAAGGCAGGCCAATATTCAAGTCCAGGAAATACAGAGAACACCACAAAGATATTCCTCAAGAGCAACCCCAAGACACATAATCGTCAGATTCACCAGGGTCGAAATGAAGGAGAAAATGCTAAGGGCAGCCAGAGAGAAGGGTCGAGTTACCCACAAAGGGAAGCCCATCAGACTCACAGCAGATCTCTCAGCAGAAACCCTACAAGCCAGAAGAGAATGGGGGCCAACATTCAACATCCTTAAAGAAAAGAACTTTCATATCCGGCCAAACTAAGCTTCATAAGTGAAGGAAAAATAAAAATTTTTGCAAATAAACAAGTACTCAGAGATTACATCACCACCAGGCCTGCTTTACAAGAGCTTCTGAAAGAAGCACTACACATAGACAGGAACAACCAGTATCAGCCATTCCAAAAACATACCAAAAGGTAAAGAGCATCACAATAATGAAGAATCTACATCAACTAATGGGCAAAATGGCCAGCTAGCATTACCAGAAGCTGCAATTTTCGTCTCTGATAAAACAGACTTTAAAACAAAAAAGAACATAAGAAACAAAGAGGGACATTGCGTAGTGGTGAAAGGATCAATGCAACAAGAAGAGCTAACGATCCTAAATATATACACACCCATTACAGGAGCACCCAGATACATAGGGCAAGTTCTTAATGACTTACAAAGAGACTTAGACTCCCACACAATAATAGTAGGAGACTTGAACATTACACTGTCAATATTAGACAGATCAATGAGATAGAAAATTAACAAGGATATCCAGGACTTGAACTCAGACCTGGAACAAGTAAACTTAACAAATATTTACAGAACTCTCCTCCCCAAATCCACAAAACATACATTTTTCTCAGTATCACATTATACCTATTTTAAAAGTGACCACATAATTGGAAGTAAATCACTCCTCAGCAATATTGCATAGCATTTCACAGGTTTAAATAAAATATTGGTTGGCTGCTTATTTGTTATTTTCATCCCCTATTCCTTCCTGTCTCCATTGTTAAGCACAATTATTGGCATAAAAGAAGTTTTTAATACCCCTTTTTAGACTGCATTCTAGCCTGGGCGATAAAACAAGAATCTCATTCTCTCTCCCTCTTTCTCTTTCTCTTTCTTTATCTCTTTCATTCTTTTTTTTTCTTTCTTTTGCTGTTTCTTTCTTTCTCTTTTTCTCTCTTTTTCAAAAAAAAATACATACATGCATGCATACATATATGCATAAGTAAATGAATAAATATTGCATGTCATGGGCCAAGGGACTTTGAAAGTGGGACAGCTCCCGCAGGTGCCCCTGGCTGTAGTCACAGGATCCAAAGCCCCTAGTAATACCCACATCTTTCTTTTCTTTTCTCTTTTTTTCTCTTTCTTTTTGTCTGTTTCTTTTTTCCTTTTCTTAAAAAAAAAATGACATATTCATGATACAATGTGACATGAAAAACTAGTACTAAACATACATATAAAAAAAAAAGAAAGACTAGGACCATCACAACAGGTGGATGGGATTTTGCAATAGGGTAGAGATAGGGCTCAACTTCAAATACAACATGGGCAAGAGGGAATGTATAGCCCAGGAGCAGAGTGGGGGGTCAGTGAATAAACAGATACTAAAAAGAAACATCAGGGCTAAAGGGGATTCTGGATGAACGGAGCTAACAGGATTCTTACTGAAGACAGGCCAGGGTATCGAACATCCTCTGGGGGTTGGTGGAGGATGAGGAACCTGATTAGATATCAAGGGCAGGGGATTCTGTCTAAACCAACCTAACAGGATTCTTGCTGAAGACAAGCCAGGGTGATCGGACATACCTTGCGGGTTAGTGAAGGATGAGGCATCTGGTCATATATTGAAGGGTGATCAGATATCAAGATGGGGTGGTTCTTGCTAAACTGACTAGTGGGGGTGTTTGCCAAAACTGGATTTTATAAGGGAGCGCACAGATGGGCCTGCAAGAAACTTTGGAAGCTTGATTAAATCTTGGTTAGGAGGCCAGAATTCTCTGGTCAAACAGAGAATCTTTGTCAGTGCGCATAGACCAGCATGGCGGGTTTTATTGTAAATGTAATCTTTGCAAGATGAAGATCATTTGCAAATGTGTTCTCATCCTCTGAAATGAAATGCTAACTTCATGCCAGCTCTGGAAGACCTTAGGGATTAGGTTAGGGGCTAAACTCTTTTTAGTTTCAGCTTTCTACCTCTCCTCTTGCCCCTTCTTGCTCCTCCCTGTCTCCGTCCTTGATACGCATCTTTCCTTTTTTCAAGAGTGTGGAATGGGAAGAAAGGCTGATGGGGCCTGCTGAAGCTGTGGAGCAGGTTTAAAGGAAAGCCAGAGGGCTCTTGTCATCTCCTTCTCCTCTTTTCTTGCTTCCAGTCCCCCTGTTTTTGAGCTCATTTGTCTCATTTCTTTAAAATCCAATATTGCCTGGCATGATGGCTCAAGCCTGTAATCCCAGCAGTTTGGGAGGCCAAGGTAGGTAGATCACATGAGGTCAGGAATTCGAGACCAGCCTGGCCCACATGGTGAAACCCCATCTCCACTAAAAAATGCAAAACTTAGGCATGGTAGTGAACACCTGTAATGCCAGCTATTTGGGAGGCTAAGGCAGGAAAAATGCTTGAACCCAAGAGGCAGAAGTCAAAATGAACCAAGATCACACCACTGCACTCCAGCCTGGCTCTAAAAAAATAAAAAAATAAAAAAAAATACTAATAGGGATGATCCAAGATGGCCGAATAGGAACAGCTCCGGAGTGCAGTTCCCAGCAAGAACGCAAAGGCCACTGTAGGTGATCACCAGGCAAGCAGGGTCTGGAGTGGACCTCCAGCAGTCCTGCATCAGAGGGGCCTATTAGAAGGAAAACCAAAAAACAGAAAGAAATAATTTCAACATCAACAAAAAAGATGTCCACTCGGAGACCCCATCCGAAAGTCACCAACTACAAAGACCACAAGTAGATAAATCCACAAAGATGGGAATAAACCAGTGCAAAAAGGATGAAAACACCCAAAATCAAAACACCTCTCCTCCTCCAAGGGATCACAATACCTCACCAGCAAGGGAACAAGACTAGATGGAGAATGAGTCTGATTAATTCACAGAAACGGGCTTCAGAGAGTGGGTAATAACAAACTTCTCTGAGCTAAAAGAACATGTTCTAACACAATGCAAAGAAACTAAGAACCTTGAAAAAAGGTTTGATGAAATGCTAACGAGAATAAACAGCTTAGAAAAGAATATAAACGAATTGATGAAGCTGAAAAACACAACACGAGAACTTCATGAAGCATACACAAGTTTCAATAGCGGAATCCACCAAGCAGAAGAAAGGATATCAGAGATTGAAGATCAACTCAATGAAATCAAATGAGAAGACAAGATTAGAGAAAAAAGAGTGAAAAGAAATGAACAAAGCCTCCAAGAAATATGGGATTATGTAAAAAGACCTAATCTACATTTGATAGGTGTACCTGAATGTGACAGAGAGAATGAAGCCAAGCTGGAAAACACTCTTCAGGATATTATCCAAGAGAACTTCCCAAACCTAGCAAGACAGGCCACCATTCAAGTCCAGGAAATACAGAGAACACAACAAAGATATTCTCCAAGAAGAACAACCCCAAGGCATGTAATTGTCAGATTCACCAGGGTTGAAATGGAGGAAAAAATGCTAAGGGCAGCCAGAGAGAAAAGTCGGGTTACCCACAAAGGGAAGCCCATCAGACTCACAGTGGATTTCTCAGCAGAAACCCTACAAGCCAGAAGAGAGTAGGGGCCAATATTTAACATCCTTAAAGAAAAGAACTTTAAACCTAGAATTTCATATACAAACTAAGCTTCATAAGCAAAGGAGAAATAAAATCCTTTATGAACAAGCAATTGCTGAGAGATTTTGTCACCACCAGGCCTGCCTTACAAGAGCTCCTGAAGAAGCACTAAACATAGAAAGGAACAACCAGTACCAGGTACTCCAAAAATGTGCCAAATGTAAAGAGCATCAACACAATGAAGAAACTGTATCAACTAATGGGCAAAACAAGCTGGCATCAAAATGGCAGGATCAAATTCACACATAACAATATTAACTTTAAATGCAAATGGGCTAAATGCCCCAATCAAAAGACACAGACTGGCAAATTGGATAAAAAGCCAAAACTCATTGGTGTGCTGTATCCAGGAAACCTGTCTCACATGCAAGGATACACATAGGCTCAAAATAAAGGGATGGAGAAAGATTTACCAAGCAAATGGAGAGAAAAAAAAAAAAAGGAGTTGCAATCCTAGTTTCTGATGAAATAGAATTTAAACCAACAAAGATCAAAAGAGACAAAGAAGAGCATTACATAATGGTAAAAGGATCAACGCAACAAGAAGAGCTAACAATCCTAAATATATATGAACCAACACAGGAGCATCCAGATACATAAAGCAAGTTCTTAACGACCTAAAAAGAGACTTAGACTCCCACACAATAATAGTGGGAGACTTTAACACTCCACTGTCAATATTAGACAGGTCGATGAGACAGAAAATTAACAAGGGTATTCAGGCCTTGAACTCAGATTGGGACCATGCAAACCTAATAGACATTTACAGAACTCTCCACCCCAGATCTACAGAATATACATTCCTCTCAGCACCACAACACAGCTACTCTAAAATTGACCACGTAATTGGAAGTAAATCACTCCTCAGCAAATGCAAAAGAACAAAAATCATAGCAAACAGTCTCTCAGACCACAGTGCAATCAAATTAGAACTCAGGATTAAGAAATTAACTCAGAACCACACAACTTCATGGAAAATGAACAACTGGCTCTTGAATGTTGATTGAATAAACAGTGAAATGAAGGCAGAAATAAAGATATTCTTCGAAACCAATGAAAACAAAGACACAACGTACCAGAATCTCTGGGACACATTTAAAGCAGTGTCTAGAGAAAAATTTATGCAAAAATGCTCACATGAGAAGCAAGGAAAGGTCTAAAATCAACACCCTATCATCAAAATTGAAAGAGCTAGAGGAGCAAGATCAAAAAATCTCAAAAGCTAGCAGAAGACAAGAAATAACTAAGCTCAGAGCAGAACTGAAGGAGATAGAGACACAAAAAACCCTTCGAAAAATTAATAAATCCAGGAGCTGGTTTTTTGAAAAGATCAACAAAATAGACCACTAGCCAGATTAATAAAAAAGAAAAGAGAGAATAATCAAATAGATGCAATAAAAAACAATGAAGGGGATGTCACCACAGATTCCACAGAAATACAAACTACCATCAGAGATTACTACAAACAACTCTATACACCTAAACCAGTAAACTTGGAAGAAATGGATAAATTCCTGGACACTTGCATCCTCCCAAGCCTAAACCAGGAAGAAGCTGAAACCCTGAATAGACAAATAACAAGGGCTGAAGTTGAGGCAGCAATTGATAGTCTACCAATCAAAAAAACCCCAGATCCAGGTGGGTTCACAGCTGAATTCTATCAGACATACAAAGAGGAGCTAGTACCAATCATTCTGTAACTATTCCAAACAATACAAAAGAAGGGAATCCTTCCCAAATCATTTTATGAAACCAACATCATCCTGATACCAACACCCAGCAGAAACTCAACAAGAAAAGAAAACTTCAGGCCAATATCCATGATGAACATAGGTGCAAAAATCTTCAATAAAATACTGGCAAACCAATTGCAACAGCACATCAAAAAGCTTATCCATCATGATCAAGTAGGCTTCATCCCAGGGATGCAAGGCTGGTTCAACATATGCAAGTCTATAAATGTAATTCACCGCATAAACAGAACCAAAGACAAAAACCACATGATTATCTCAATTTATGCAGAGAAGGCCTTTGACAAAATTCAACAGCCCTTTATGCTAAAAACCCTCAGTAAACTAGGTATTGATGGAACATATCTCAAAATAATAAAAGCTATTTATGACAAACCAACAGCCAATATCATACTGAATGGGCAAAAACTGGAAGCATTCCCTTTGAAATCTGGCACCAGACAAGGACTCCCTCTCTCACCACTCCTATTCAATACAGTATTGGAAGTTCTAGCCAGAGCAATCAGGCGAGTAAAAGAAATAAAGGGTATTCAATTAGGAAAGGAGGAAGTCAAATTGTCTCTTATTTGCAGACAACATGATTCTATATTTAGAAGACCCCATCATCTCAGCCCAAAATCTCCTGAAACTGATAAGCAACTTCAGCAAAGTCTCAGGATCCAAAATCAATATGCAGAAATCACAAGCATTCATATATACCAATAACAGACTTAAAGAGAGCCAAATCAAGAACAAACTGCCATTCACAATTGCTACAAAGAGAATAAAATACCTAGGAATACAAATACCTAGGAATAGAAATACCTAGGAATACAAATACCTAGGAATACAAATACCAAAGGAATAAAATACCTAGGAATAACAAAGGACATAAAGGACTTCTTCAAGGAGAACTACAAACCCCTGCTCAACGAAATAAGAGAGGACACAATCAGACAGAGAAACATTCCATGCTCATGGTTAGGAAGAATCAATATCGTGAAAATGGCCATACTGCCCAAAGTAATTTACAGATTCAACGCTATCCTCATCAAACTACCAATGACTTTCTTCACAGAACTGGAAAAAAACACCTTAAACTTCATATAGAACCAAAAGAGAGCCCGCATAGCCAAGTCAATTCTAAGCAAATAGAACAAAGCTGGAGGCATCGTGCTACTTCAAACTATACTACAAGGCTACAGTAATCAAAATAGCATGATACTGGTACCAAAACAGATATATAGACCAATGGAACAGAACAGAGGCCTCGGAGGCAATGCCACACATCTACAACCATCTGATCTTTAACAAACCTGACAAAAACAAGCAATGGGGAAAGCAGTCCCTGTTTAATAAATGGTGTTGAGAAAACTGGCTAGCCATATGCGGAAAACAGAAACTGGACCCCTTCCTGACACCTTATACTAAAATTAACTCCAGATGGATTAAAGACTTAAACATAAGACTTAACACCATAAAAATCCTAGAAGAAAACCTAGGCAAAACCATTCAGGGCATAGGCATAGGCAAGGACTTTATGACTAAAACACCAAAAGCATTGGCAGCAAAAGCCAAAATAGACAAATGGGATCTAATTAAACTCCAGAGCTTCTGTACAGCAAAAGAAACAATCATTAGAGGGCACCAACAACCACAGAATGGGAAAAAATTTTTGCAATCTACCCTTCTGACAAAGGGCTAATATCTAGAATCTACAAACAACTAAAACAGATTTACAAGAAAAAAACAAACCCATTCAAAAGTGGGCGAAGGATATGAACAGACACTTTTCAAAAGAAGACATATATGAAGCCAACAAAAATATGAAAAAATGCTCATCATCACTGGTCATTAGAGAAATGCAAATCAAAGCCATATTGAGATACCACCTCATGCCAATTAGAATGGCAACCATTAAAAAATCTGGAGACAACAGATGCTGGAGAGGATGCGGAGAAATAGGAACACTTTTACACTGTTGGTGGGAGTGTAAATTAGTTCAACCATTATGGAAGACAGTGTGGCGATTCCTGAAGGACCTAGAAATAGAAATTCCATCTGACCTAGTAATCCCATTACTGGGTATATATCCAGAGGATTATAAATCATTCTATTATAAAGACACATGCACACATATGTTCATTGTGGCACTATTTACAATAGCAAAGACCTGGAACCAACCCAAATGCCCATCGATAATAGACTGGACAGGGAAAATGTGGGATACATACACCATAGAATACTATGCAGCCATAAAAAACGATGAGTTCATGTCCTTTGGATGAACTTGGAAACCGTCATTCTCAGCAAACTGACACAAGAACAGAAAATCAAACACCGCATATTCTCACTCATAGGCGGGTGTTGAACAGTGAGAACACATGGACACAGGTAGGGGAGCATCACACACTGGGGTCTATTGGGGGGGACTAGGGAAGGGACAGTGGTGGGTAGGGAGTTGGGGAGGGATAACATGGGGAGAAATGCCAGATACGGGTGATGGGGATAGAAGCAGCAAACCACATTGCCATGTATGTACCTATGCAACAGTCCTGCATGTTCTTCAGATGTACCCCATAACCTAAAGTGCAATAAAATATATATATTAAAAAAAAATGCCCAGGCACTGCCAGGTGTGGTTGCTTATGCCTGTAATCTCAGCACTTTGGGAGGCTGAGGCAGGAGGATCATCTGAGGTCAGGGGTTCAAGACCAGCCTGACCAACATAGTGAAACCCTGTCTACTAAAAATACAAAAATTAGCTGGGCATGGTGGCAGATGCCTGTAATCTTAGCTACTCAGGAGGCTGAGGCAGGAGAATTGCTTGAACCTGGGGGCAAAGTTTGCAGTGAGCTGAGATTGCTCCACTGCACTCTAGCCTGGGCAACAGAGTGAGACTCCTTCTCAAAAAAAAAAAAAAAAAATGCCTAGTCACCTCTGCATGGCTCAGAGTTGAGCTCAGCCTTCGCTGACATCTGTCTCCCTTACTGTAGTAGTGTCAGTAAAGCCCATCCTGCTGTCTTAAAAAACAAAAACAAAAAAAAAACACTAATAAATAAATAATAAATAAAATCCAATATCAATGTCAAAATTGCCCACATGTTATGTTGGTCCACTTAAAATTAAATTGTTACTGCTGCTTTACTTATAGGATGTAACTTAAAAATATATCTAAAGGAAATACAATGGATTTGACATTTGAAATGCATCACAATTTTACCAAAGTTTTGCTTTCAACTGTACTTTGACCCCTTGGTAGAGTCCAAGATAAGCAAAGAAGCCCCTTGGGGGCCTGTGATTTCTGTTTTCTTGCCACAGTTCCTAACCAGGAGTGATGCGCTCACCCTACGTGTCGCTGACCAGCTAAGAAATTCTTTGGAGTTGGATTTTCCAGGCAAAGCCTGACAGTAGGATTTATGGCTACACCATTTGTGTTTATTTATAAAGTAGAATGTCAATTTTTATAGCATTATTTTTTAATGTTGCCATTCAAGTTTAAATATCCTAAGGAAGAAACAGTTCACCTAGGGCTGGCGGTGTCTTATTATTTAAATACAAAGGGGAAACTGGCTTCATAGTCACTTTTTACCATGAAAAGCAGTGCTCTAAGTAGGAAGACACTGTGGTGCCATATATTTCTGCCTGCCCATTCTGGGAATGATGTTTAATAGAATGCTGAAAGGAGATTACAGTGAGAAACTTATCACACCCTAGCTGTTTTCTTTTCTCGTCTTGAATGCAGTCTTTGCATTCAAGAAATTCAGTGGCTTAATTTTTCTTCTTGTAGTCTAAGAATCGCATGATTCCTGGGCAAAGTAGGCTTTCTAGTATAAAACATAAGCTGTGACATATATTGGGAGGTTTTCCCACCATCTTTAGCATGCTGGAGCACATGCAGTATAGAAAAGCCTGTCAATCTAAGAAAGAAAATGGAGAAAATGAACTTCTCTGAGGTCCCATGAGAGCTTTTTTTGGAATTTTGTGTTTGCTGTTGTTAAAAAAAATGCAGAGGCGGAGGGTCGCTAAGTGGAAGGGCGCTTAGTAGAATTGCATATTACACCATATTCTGGAACAGGTAATTTGCATGTCTGCTGGTGCATTTGGAATAATGAGAGGCTTAAAAATTCTTACACACTGTCACTCACTTAGGTTCCCCTGACACTCTGGTACTTCGATTAGTGTCGCTAATGAGGGACTGGGGACACATACCAGGAACTGATAGTGGCCACTGGAATAAGGAGAAGGCTTTTGCATTAGGCCAAGCTGTTAAGATAGTATTAAGTTGACATTTGGTCTCTGCTTAGCAGTTTGCAAAACGATGCCTTTGTCTTTAAGCAATTTAAAAAACTTGATTTTTCCTCTCTTATTTGCTGGTTAGCACTAGGAGCAGGAACATGGCTTTAGTGAAAAATGAGCCAGTGTTGGCAGCAGGTTGCTTTGGTCTGGAAGAGAAAGAGGTGTGGCAGGAGCTGCCACTCATACTTCCAAAGGACCATTCAGGATGGTATTTAAATGTGTTTCTTTTTTCACAGCTGTGAGGTGGGAGGGATAGCAGGAACAAAGAGGAGAGGGCTTGTAGTGTGCAGGAGGCAGCGATTGTGGACTCGTAATGCCCAGGATTTGGCAAGAAAAGCCTGTGAGCGCTTGTTAAAGGCCTTTATCGAGTTTCATAGGAGCCCAGGAGCATAAGCCACTTCCAGGCGGCATCTGAGCTAAGGGTTACGGCAGGAAGGTGACACAGGGTACAATGCCAATGGGTGACCCTGGGGTTTGTCTCTGGAGCAATGATTCCTAACTGGAGCTTTCTGTTACACCCAAATCTTCTGACTCTTTGCCTTGGAAATCTTTTAAGATTCCAGGGTAACTTGCAATTCCTAGAAAACTGCCAGGGAACCATTCCTCCCTCCACCAGGTTTGTCTTTTCATCTGTATGCTGCTGTGCTTGCAAAGGCCACCATCTTTGAGAGGCTGGGATCTTTGGAGCCACTTACTCCTTCCCCCAAACTAGTATTTCCTTCTTTAACTTTTCTTGTCATCAAAGGCAAAAAACCTCCACCCATGTCAGGTTGTTGCTGGCGGTTAGATCTACCCAACCCTGCCCGGGGAGGAAAAGCTGTAGTAAGGTAGGGTTAGGGTGGCCAGTGCTGAGCTCCACATCTGGTGGTGCTGGGCTCTGCAATGTGACTTCCTGGCTGCAAAGCCAACATGCCACATCTCTGCAGGGGAGGGCTGGCATGGCAGCCAGGAAGTCATATTTCCTAGATTGTTTAAGAAAAGGGTGGTTAACATGAAGTGAGAAAAACAGGATCCATGTAGACAGTATAGTACCAATTACATAAAACTGTGGGTGCACATGCTTGTCTATGCACTCTCACATAAAGACTGTAAGGAAGTGGAATATATATGTCGTCACTGCATATTTGAGGTGAAAAAGAGTTGGGTGATTTTTATTTTCTTTTTTGTATGATGCTGCATCTCCTCAGATGTCTACATGGAACATTTGTTGCTTTTACAATTAGAAGAAAAGGTTTTAAAAAAGGAATGAATTATCACTTACGCACTGGCTGAGTTGGATCCTGTAATAATAATGCCTAATAATAACAGGCATCTACTAAATAGCTGTTGTGCCCCAGTACTGTGTTAAGCGCTTAACATGGATTATCTAAATTATCTAAATAAATATTTACAGCAATCTAGTGAGGTAGGCACCAGTTACTTACGTGCCCAGTGTTACACAGTCAGTAAGTGGTGGACAGTAGATGCCCCTTGAGTTCAGTGACAGCAGAGTATGTTCTTAACCTTGATCAGGGGCTGGATTCCTCCCCTAGGTTTCTGATTGCATATACAAGTTTAATAAGTGGTACTGGTGACTAGGCAATGAGCACTTATCTAGCATTTACTGTGACCTTTGCATTGGCCTATGTGCTAGCACGGATTAATTGAGTTATTCTTCACAGTAACCCTTTGAGGCAGGTACTATTGTTGTTCTCATTTTACAGATGAGCTCACCAAGGCACCGGGGGCAAGTCACTTACTAGGCAGGGCTATTGCCGGGACTCTGGCAGAACATCTCCAGGCTGTGTTCTGAACCGCTAAGCCAAAAGCTTTTTGATGCAGACCTTCTCAAGGATTAATTACTTCTACCTCTTTGAACTTAAAAGCCAGAAGTCAATACATTCAGCTCCTCATACCTTGGCCAGAGCTTCCACATTTCTTCGTATATTTGCAAGCTGCCTCTGAGATTGCTGTTTTCTTTCCTTTTATTTTTTTCTTTGTGGTTCCATTGTTTTCCCCATTTGCTTCTTGGTTCTTCCATCCCTTTAATAGAAAAAAAAAAAAAAACATATTACATGTTGTCCTTGGAATAAAACTCATGGTTTAGAGAGATTCTCGTAGAGAATCAGCGTTAAAGAAGAAGATGCAGTGCGGTGGAACTCTGTTTTATTCTGTCTTGGTTTACAGCTAATGGCAGGTGAGCTCAGAAGGATAGGGTCTCTACTGCTCGCAGTGTTGAGCACACAGTGGGGACAGTAGGTGCCCCTTGAGCTCAGTGACAGCAGACTGTGTTCTTAACCTTGATCAGGCTATCATGCAAATTTACTGAGCTTTGGCCACACAAAATTTCTAAGTCTCTGCCTCTGAAGAGTTTAGAACCTGAATCCAGAGAAACCAAGGCGTGACATTGATCACTGCTTTGTCAGGAGAAAGATGAGTATAGAATTGGCTTCTTATTCCTAGACTAAAACTTCGTACCTTATGTTGCCTCTTCATTAAGTATTTCCTGAATATGGGATCCCTGAAGTCTCATCTTTAAAGAGGGCTCTTGTCCTCTGAATTAGTCACCTTTCATCCCTAAGCTTACTTCTTTGCATATCAGGCATTATATGTGCCTAGGTAATGTTGTGAACCCCCTCCTAAACAGACCAGAGTCGGGTAAGGGAGACTGGAGGATCTTGGGGCCACTGGTCACAAAGCAGCTAGTGAGAGATCCGAAGACAGAGAGTCTGCGCCTAGATCAGTCTGAAGAACATAGTAGGCCCTCAGTTCCTAGCCTTTCTTCCTGATCTAGTGAGTTTAGTGCAGATATTGTCATTCACCAAGCAAACCCATTATGAGCTAACCAGCACTATTTCCCATTTGCCATGTGAAATGGAAGCCTTAAAAGGCAGAACAACATGTATGTTATGTTAAGAATACCATCAACATTGGACCTGGCTGTGATATAAAAGTTACTTTTTAAAGAAAAAATTAAATTATAAAAATGTAATCAATGAATTCAAATTTTAGTAAGAATATTTTATAAAGCAAATGCAGTTATATCAGAAGTAACAAATATAGGTACAGCAAAATGTAATACTTGGGTATTATTTTAAAAGTCATAAAGTATCTTTTGGCACAGCCTTTCTCATTCCAACTCATTGTTTTCAAAGAGAATAGACCCTGTGCCTTTGGCTTTGCATGAAGAGTTTTTTTTTTTAATTCACAAAAAGGAACACAGTGTACTCACTTTGTACATGTTAGCAATAGATTTCCATGTTAATAAGATCTGTTCACAATAGAGGAGTTTGAATGTGTTTTCAAGTTAGTATAAGCAGGATTCCATCTCTAGCACATAGAGTACTTAAAACACAAGGGTGGCCGGGCAGGTTGGCTCATGCCTGTAATCCCAACACTTTGGGAAGCCCAGGCGGGTGGATCACCTGACGTCAGGAGTTCAAGACCAGCCTGGCCAACATGGTAAAACCTGTCTCTACTAAAAATACAAAAATTTGCTGGGCATGGTGGCATGCACCTGTAATCTCAACTACTCGGGAGACTGAGGCAGGAGAGTCACTTGAACCCGGGAGGGGGAGGTTGCAGTGAGCTGAAATCATACCCCATTGCACTCCAGCCTGGATGACAAGAGTGAAACTCTGTCTCAAAACAAAAACAAAAAACAACACAAGAGTGTAAAAACATGTTTGAACATGTTTGTGACCAATAGTTGTCCAGTTCACACTCATTGTGCTAAGCTGCCAGTTTCTGTAGGGATCAGGTAAGGGTGCAGCCTAGCGTGTTAAAAACAAAACGTGGGTTTTAGCCATAGGATGTCAAGCAAATTACTTAATAACTCTAAGCCTCAGTTTCTTCATATTTGAAAGAGAATAATAATTGCCACTTCCTAGGGTACATTGCTCCTAGAATGGGAACTTAATAGAGGGATTTTTTTTTCTATTTTGTTCACAATGCATCTTTAATGCCCTGAGCAGGAGTATAGCAGGCACAGAGTTGTTGAGAAGACCCCTTAAGATAGCAGTAGCAGCTGCTTAACAAGAGCCTCCTTAGTAAATAGTATCTACTTTTATTTTGGGGACTGGAAGACAACTGGGTGAATAACCAGATCTTGGACTGACACGTTCAGGTCAAAAATCCCTGTGATCACTACAGGATAGGAGGTCAGATGCTAGAAGCCAAGATCAAAATTGGGAACCTGAGTTATCCAAGTGGGAAGTCAGGCCAGCAGTCTGAAAATAACCCAAAAATAGGTCATGTGGGACCAAGGGAAAGCTTCTCCTTTGCCAATTGCTGAAAATTACTGAAGAGAAGTCAATTAATAGGAGAAAAGGTATATAAATTTTATTAATGTATACCTGGGAATCATTAGAATAAAAACCCAAAGATGGAGCAGAAATTATCTATTGTTATGTTTAGGTTGAACAGAGTATTGACAGCCGTGTGGAAATATGATCGGACAAAGAGGGTTAGATCCGATGATAATAGACTGAACAGGGGAAACTCAGCAAGATATGTCTGTCCAGATTCTCTTGGCTTCACTGAGCTGCATTCCTTCCTTCTGGGTGTGGGACAAGACCTTCTCTGAATAGGGTCTTATGACCTACAATCAAACAAAATAGGTCAGATAATTTCTTTATGGCCAGTTTTTACATGAAGATGGGGTGGGGGGAGTTTTTACGAAGACAGTAGTATTTTTAGGTTTATGACTGGCTTTGGGGAAAAGGGGCTCTGGTTTCTATGACCCATCTTGGGGAAGTGGGATTCTAGTTTCTGTGGTTAGCCTTGGGGGAGAATGGGACTGAGGGACAAGAGGGCAGGTGAATGTCAGAGAAAACCTTTTGCCTCTGAGGCTGCTTCTGAGGCCTTCATTCTGGGGAATTGTTTTGATTCCGAGCAGTGTGCAGATGCTACCATGTCTAGGTCGTCTGGGGTTCCAAGTCCATGAGGCCAGTACTTGCTCCTGCAGCATGATTCCTAGGAGTGGAATGATTTGTCTTCTCTCCTGTTTTGCTGAGTTGAGTGGACCTGGGCCCATGAGTATAGCAGGAGGTACGTGGAACCAGCCACAGACTAGACCCACATGAGTGCAGCTGTAGGACTGCCACCGCTGAGGCAAGCAACAAACACATGAAGATCCGGGGGTGTCCTGAGCATCCGCTCCATTGGAACCGAGACAGCAGCTCAGTTCAAATATTTTAAACATTTGGAGGGGACTTTGTTTTCTCAGCTGCTGTTTGGTTTGTCATTTCACAAGCACCTTCACCAGTAGCAGACCAAGAGGGAAGGGAAGGACACGTTTTTCCCTAGAAGGTTTAATCATGATGCTCATGCAAGAATTCTGGATCAGCTGGTCCCAAGTGCCTCTCCAAAGCAGTGAAAGAAGTTCTTTGGGCCTTGTGGCAGCTTTGGGATGCTGAGATTCTAGTGCTGTGGGTTGGTTTTTCTCTATCTGAGCCAAACATTCATTTAAAACTCTACTGCCTAGGGAAATTTGAACATTGATGGGATATTGGTTTATATAAAGGAATTGTAGATAATTTTACAGTTAATTTTATTTAATAATATACTTGTTATATTTTAAGATCTCTTTTCTTCTATAGCTATACACTGAAATATTTGTGGGTGATTTCATACAGTGTTAGATATATGTTTTTAATAAGCAGGGATTTGGAGAGGGAACGTGGGTTGTGGAAAGGCATAACAAGATGGGCTGGAGTTGATCATTGTTGAAGTTAGATGATGATGGCTGGGGGCTCAATTGTACTACTCACATCATGTATGTTAACAATTTTTCATAGTAAAAAAAACTTTAATGAACATCAACAACCTCACATTTAGGGCAAAATATAAGTGATTTGGTAGAACCAAGGAAGGAGTTATGTAGCATGCTTTCATTAATTAAGGTGAGTGTTTGAGATAAATTATTACATGCTTTTTAATTTTAAAATTTAAAAAAAAATAAAAATTCATAGGTCATCTGCTTGAAATTCTGTATGTCACTATGATTTATTCTCCCTATCCCCACCCCATTCTAGCTCAATCTGGCTACTGTTTTTTCTAGGGATTAACGTTAAGGTTTTATTGTTTTGTTTTGTTTTTAAGCTCTCCTGCCTAATCATTGAATTGATATATGCATTGCTTTCAGTTTTTTCTCCTAAGAATGGGAATGGATACAAGCAACAAGAATGTCAGAGAAGCTGTGGGACTTGCCGTCATAATCTTCCTTGCTACTTTTTATGTAAATAAACCACAGACCAAATGGGAACACCAGATATCAAACAATATTTTGTGAAACTGTTGCATTTACTGTTCTCTGACCTGATACAAGGGCCAGCTATCACTAGCTGGTGTTTTCTCCCACAAAGCACAGAGGACATTGAGGCAGTTATCAAATCAAAAATTCCCAGTTGGCAACTCTTCTTGATACCAAGGTCACCAGATATGAAAGAATTTTCACCTTCAGTGTTCTCTAGTCTGACTAAATGCCTCTCCTGACTGTATTGTTGAAGGATTTCAGGTGGTGAGGGGGAAGGAGCCTTAAAGCCAAGTCTAAGAGAAAAGCCTCTGGTCATAGAGATAACTTAAAAAGCTGTGTGTGGCAGCTTTGAAAAATGCGTGTGGGTGTGGGTGTGTGTGTGTATGTTTGCACACATGTATTTCTTCATATACATATTTGTTAAAGACCGTCATCTGAACTGTTAAGAGATAATCAAAGGGAAAAGAGGTCTTTGGTTGTGCTAGACCTTAACATAGGTCAATGTATGTTCTAGAACAGAGACATGTCAGGTAATGGAATTTTCTAGGAAATGAAATCTAAAACAGCAGTGGAATAATTATTTAAGGGCTTAGCATCATCAGAGAAATCATTTGTATTTTCTTCTGGGTTGCTTTTGAGGATTGCTTTTTGTCAGAGGGAAGGGTATGTCTTTAGGGCCAAAAGAATGATTGGAAATTTAAAATGTCTCAAGACTCATTCATATGCCTTTTTGGGTCATCAGAAATCATGTCTGTTTACTAATCCTTGCTGAGATAGTTACACTTGAAAGGAGCATGTTTTTCCATGAATGTGAAACTTCATTTAGTTAAGAGTACCACGTTTGTTCCCCATAACTTCATCTAGCTTTTGTTCTAAAAAAATAAATTTTATTGATTATTCCTAAAAGAAAAAACTAAATGCAATGGTTGATGTAAAATTAGAGAGATTGACTTCTGAGTATAAAGGAGAATGGTTGAGAAAGTTTAGGAGCCTTGAATTAGGAGTATGAAGGAGAATGGAAGAACAGGTTTAGGAGCCAAGCTCCAGGGCCTCTCCCGAGCTGGAGGAGCACAACAGGGCTGGTTCTTTGTGGGTACACAGGGCAGGGCGGCACCCCATCGGTGATTCTCAAGATGTGACAACATGGGTACCCAGGGGCTTCTTCAGACCTCAGAGGCCACCACAGAGATTCAGACCCACACAGAGAGCACCTGCTCACCCCCTTGAGAAGCACTATAGAAAATGAGGGTTGAAATAGGTACAATGGAGACCCACCAATGAACAGATGATTTCAGGGGGCCAGAGAGCACCATGCCCCACTTGGCACACACACCTTCCCCATGTGGTGGAGGAACACCTAAGCTAGGAAGAAAAGGCCACAGGCTTGTGTGTCAGGTAAACCTGCCTCCTGAGTTTAGTCATCTCTGATACCTGGGCCAATTCTTTTGGACCTCACTTTCCTCATCTGTGAAATGGAAATAATAGTACCTTCATGGGGTTGTAAAGGAATTCACTGCAATGATGCTTTAAAGCCTCAGGGCAGATACTGGAACATACTAAGTGTTCAGTTATATCAGTGGCAGCCCCTTCTCCCTGAGTCCCCGGCATCTCACGATGGGGCTCAGTCTCACTGGGTTTCACAGTGATATCATTGAGTGATATATGCAATTTTGGATCTTTTCATCCTCTCGGAAATACAGCAAATGCTCCTGTGTCATATTATGTTCTTGCCAGGCCCAACCTTGTCGGCCATGTAGCCTTCTGCTTCTGTGCC
>PVKP010042490.1:6555-18136 GCA_004027715.1 Plecturocebus donacophilus
GGCCAATGTATAAATAAAAGTGGCCTAGGCCAGTGCTTCTCCGACTCGCACAGGCACACAAAGCACCAGGGATCTTAACTGCGACTTCTGGTTCAGCAGGTTTGAGTGGGGTCTGAGAAGCTGCATCGCTAGCAAAAGCTCCCACATGGTGCTGATACGGCTGGTCCATGGACCACACTTTGAGAAGTGACAGCTTAGGAGCTGGAGGGAACACAAAAGGGGCTCGAGGGGCTGAGAGGAGTGCAGTTTACCTTGTTGTCTGAACACCCAGGGCCAGTTGGGGAGGGATTTCCTAGGGATAGCAAAAATCATTTGATCAGGGGGGAGGGAAGCCATCTGTTTTCAGCCAGTAGTATTTGGGAAGCCCTGTGGTATGTGGACTAGAGATCAGGATTGTGAGTTGTGTTGACACGAGTGTGAATCCCAAGGAGCTTGGTGTTTATTTTGTAGGGGATGGGAGGCTTTGAAGGGTTTAAGCTTCTTCTGGTCAACACTGTCCTTAGCCTGCTGGCTAAGGCCCTCATTTGTGCTTGAGACATGGTTGGAAGCTTCAGTGGAAATGTCTCATTGCCACCCTGCTGGTCCAGCTGAGGGACACCTCCTGGCCAGAGCCACTTGCCCAGAAAGGGAAAAAGGTTTGCAAAGCCAGACCTCTAGCCACAGTCAGGGTACACACTGGATTCAGGGCCCTTTCCCATAATGAGTTTGGCTTTCTGTTCTGTGTTTTCAGCGTCTCACACCCTTGATTCTCAAACTCGGGTCTGCGGACCAGCTGTGTCTGCATCACCTTGTTAGAAACTCAAAATCTTTGACTCCCATCTCAGAGCTTCTAAATCAAATCTGCATTTTAAGAAGATTCCAAAGTGATGTGCACGCACATTAAAGTTGGAGAAGTACTACCTTACATAACGCTTCCATCAGCACTTTTCAGGCCAGGGAAAGAAACTTAATTAATAAATTAAACAAGTGCTCACATAGCTCTACTGTGGACCAGGCAACGTTCTAAGCACCTTTCAAATATTAACTCATGTATTCAGCCATCATCCACATCATTGCACTCTTCTCTTGCCTGAAGCCTATGTCAGAGCCATCCTGCAGTGTCCACGAGGGCAGTAGGTCTCCTGTCATGTAGAACCGTGGCACCCGCCGGGCCAGTTCGGAGGTGACTTCAGACTCTTTCTGGGGCTCAGCACAAAGCCTATCGGGGAGGTTTGCATGTGAGGGGCTATCGCTGTGGAGTCATCCTTTCTAAACATCTTGGAAAGCTTTCTGGGTTCTGATAGCGATTGTGCTCCAGAAATGGGGTTGGCAGATTGGCTTTCATCCTCTCTTTTTCTCGAGCCACTCTTTGGACTCTAGAGGGAGGGAAAGGATAGCTGTTTGAAATCTCAGATCAGGCCAATGGGGAGAGTCTCTGGCATGGAAAACCTGAGCTAGAGGAAGCAGAGACTCACCCCCTTGGCCTGATCTGAGATTTCTGATCTAAGTCCACTCTCAGTTGTATGGACTTTCAGCCACATCAGGCCATGATTTAGATTTTGGACTTTAGAGAAAGACTTCCTGGATTACTTAACATCTCTGTACCTCAGTTTTCCCATCTGTAAAAGAGACATATAAAGTACTTACTTTATAGATGTGTGGTAAGGATTAAATGAATTAATATGTGTAATACAGGTGGGCGCCATGGCTCACGCCTGTAATTCCACCACTTTGGGAGGCCGAGGCAGGCGGATCACAAGGACAAGAGATCAAAACCATCCTGGCCAACATGGTGAAACCCCCTCTCTAGTAAAAAATACAAAAATTAGCTGGGCATAGTGATGCTGACTGTAGTCCCAGCTACTTGGGAGGCTGAGGCAGGAGAATTACTTGAACCTGGGAGGCGGAGGTTGCAGTGAGCTGAGATTGTGCCACTGCACTCTAGCCTGGCGCCTGGTGACAGAGCGAGACTCTGTCTCAAAACAAAATAAAAAAATATGTGTAATACACCTAGACGCACTCAATGTTAGGTAGGGCCGGATGGCTGTGCTATTCAGGAGGCCCAGAACCAAGCTGAGGATTCCAGGGATGTCCCCAAAATTGAAGAGGGAGTTGGCAGATCTCCTAGGGTAGAGAGGAATTAAAGGCTGCTTTCCTTTCCTACTACTGGTTTAACAAATTACCACAATTTGTCCACTTAAAACAACACCAATTTACAGTGTTATATTTCAGGAGGTCAGAAGTCCGAGATGGGTTTCGTTAGGCTCAAATAAAGGTATCAGCAGGACTGAATTTCTTTTGGAGGCTCTAGGGGAAGAATCCATTTCTTTGCCTTTCCATCTTCTAGAGGCTCCCTGTATTCCTTGGCTCATGGCCCCTTCCTCAAGCTTCAAAGTCAGCAGCCTACCATCTACAAATTTATATTGCATCATCCAGTCTCTGCTTTTGTCTTAACCCTCCCCTCCTGACTCTAATACTCCTGCCTCTTTCTTTCACCTGTAAAAACCCTGGCGACTACAGTAGGTCCACCTGGCTAATCCAGGATCATCTGCCTATCTCATGATCCTTAATCACACCTGCAAAATCTCTTTTGCTGTCTAATGTAACATCCAAAGATTCTGGAGATTAGGATGTGGACATTTTGGGGAGAGGGGCATTATTCTGCCTACTACAAGGGCCTAGGAAACTCAATAGCAGTTTACTTTGTCTTTGTTAATGCTCAAAAGAGATTGGTAAGAAGCTCTTGGTAATCAGGGGCACTACCGTTAGACATTTATCTGTGCCGAGCTCTACCTTAGGTAACTCCCATTCTTTTTACCATTTAATTTGCACAGAATCCCACTTTACAAATGAGGAAACAGAGGCCAAGAGAGATGAGGCTGCTACTCCAGCAGCAGGGCTGGTATTTGAACTCGAGTGTGTTTGGTTGCAAAGCCCATCCTTTTCCCACTGCAATATGCATTTCATTCAGAGTAAATGGAGCCCAGCAGGGCATGACTGTTTAGAAGGCTTAATGTTCTCAATAGAATCAATTTTTACAAATATTGTTTGAATATTTTTGCAGCTGGGAGCTGGCCAGAGTAGAATTTGGCAGTAGCCTTTGGAGTCTCATTTAACCAGAGCAAGAGGGGGCTGTGAGAGCACCCTGGGGAGGAGATCTCAGTTTGCTATGGGCCCTCTTGGGCTTCATCTCAGAGCCCCATGGTTTCCAAGGTAATGTGGCCCAGAAACCCAATGCCCTGCACTGCGTGGCCCAGTTTGATGTCCAGCCCAGGGCAGAATCCTTTCAGATAAGTAAATGAGAGCATCTCAAAGTGTGCAAACCACTCTACAAAATCAATTCTATGCCTCTGGCAGCAAAGCCTTTGGCATTAAGAAAATTAGAAGAGTTCATGAATAATGGAGATCACTCTAAATGACAAGAAAGAGAAACATGGTTTGGTGGAAGTACTGTTTTGTCACCGTAGCCCTTGGAAATGGAACATTTAAGAAAATAAACAAACCCAGGCAAAGACCCTTCCAGATGGGATTATGAGCAGGGCAGAAGTCCCAGAAGTGGTGATGATGGAGGGGTTCTTGTACTGTCAGGGCACAGTGCTTCACATGTACTCACATCAGTCCTCTTATGTTCTTTGGAATCACCCTGCTTGTTGATGTCATCTACCTCCAAGTTACTTGAGGAAGACACCTCATGCCCATCACTGCTGCTGGTGGCTCCATGGTTATGTGGCTGATTGCCAAACACTCTATGTGCCAAATGCACTGTATTCCCAAAGATTGGGAAGAAAGTAGTAAGATTCACTGATTCTCCAGAAAAAAGGAGAAAGGCTGTGATTTGTAGTGTTTTCCAAATTCTATGGTGTAAATGCTCCCATCATGGCTGATTTCAAACTACCAACTTGAGCTCAAGTGGCTTGCAAAATTCCTGACAATTTAACAGTTTATTCTCTTAACCTGTTGCAGACGAGCACCAGCACACCACTGAAAGTAAGTTTTCACTTTGTGCCTATTTGACATTCAGGAGCCCTACTGTGTGTTCCAGAGTCCACTATGAAAGCAGCCACTTGGTTTCTGCACATAGCATTCTTTTTCCTAGGGTCCCGCACCAAAGTTCTTGGGGGCAGGCTGGGATGTTGCTCCCTGCCTCTTAGCATCTGACCATAAACTTACCATTTCAGGAGAAACTTTCCTGCATGTATATCACTTGAGCAAATAGATACCTGGTAGAGCCGCCAGATCCCCCCTCCAATCTCACTTTAAGTTCAGCTAGTTTCCCAAAGTGGCTGATCATCGGAATTTCATGGAGAGCTTTCAAAAATACAGAATCCTGGGCTGACTCTTTCTCCAGTGAGTGTGATTTGGAAAATCTGTCATTTTCAATTCTAATCTTGAAACATTTTGGGGGAGTCACCATACCTTGCTGCTTTCAGAAAGAGATTAGTTAGAGAGGATAACCTTAAATGGCCCTTCCAGAAGAGTCAAAGCCATCAAATCCTACCATTCATGATCCGCGTCCCAATGAGGGTGATGTCCTAAGGAGAGAAGCAGCGAATCCAAGGGATATGTTTGTATCCTCTTTCTCCCTGCGGCAGGGCAGGCTTAGGAAGCCAGTGGTCAACATACCACAGTCCCAAGACAGCTGCTGAGCCTAAGTGTGACAACAGCCTAAATTGGTAGCTCTGAGCCATGTAACACCCAGTGCCAAAGGGCTGTGGCTGGACTAGCCCTTGGCTCTGCTAACCCTGCCCTTCTCCCCTGTTCTTTCTCCCCAAGTCTTCTTCTACACCTTGGATCCTGGCTGCAAAGCTTGCTGCTCAGATTCAGGCCTTGGATACTAGGTTTCTCCAAGGGGAAGAGGCATTTTCTTCTGAGCCTGGCCTGAGACAAGCAAAAGGTCTAAGGTGGCTATAGTGGAGGGCAGAGAAGGAGGGATTCATGACATCTTACTGACATATACAGTCAACTTTTGACATAAGTGGACCCATCTGTTTTGTTTTGCTTTGTTTTCCTGCCTTGGTAACCATAATTCATGTAGAATGCTTTGTGGTGGAAATGAAATCAGTTGTTCTCTCGGTCATTGTGGTTGGAATTGTAGACTCTCATATGAACCAAAAAGCCTTAGGGTAAGGGAGATTGGCTCTGCCCAAGAGAGGTGCTTTGTCCCAGGTGATGGTAAACTAACTGCACTCTATTTTATCTGGGAAAGATAAATGTAGAGTGGAAAATGAGAGGGCACCTCAGCTTGGAGGTCAGTATTTGGTGCTCCTGTGACCCTCTCTGGTGCTGTGAACCACAGGGAACCAGAACTGATAGTGAGACTTGGGATGACTGCATCCATTTTCCTCCTATATTGTGTGCCTAAGGATCCTCGTAAGGTTTCTGGGATCTGTAGGCTTTAAATGCATTTCTGCTGTGGCCCTGAGGAACTTGACCAAATTACTGGACATTCACCCCCAGTTTTAATTCATCATCCAAGTATCAGGATGTTGACTACACTACTCCCAAATTCTCCAATACTACAAGTGCCTGAGGGCATTCTTGCCTAGACCAGAATGAAGGGGGAGTCTCAAAGTGCCAACCCAGGCTATAGGCCCCACTGTGAGCAATGAGGGTTGGAGTAGCAACACTGTGTACAGAAAGAGGCTTAGGGCTGGGAGTGGGGTTGGTAAATCCTGACTGGAGCCTGGGTAACACTCTTTCCCCAGCCTCAGTCTCTTTGTCTCTGATCTGCCCTTCCCTGAACTCCCAGTGTGTTCTGTTCCCTACACACTCTCATTGATTACCTAGGAACTCCAACTATGCTCACTTTGATGCCTCCTGAAAGATGAGGGTGTCTTTACATTACCTCAAAGGTGCCTTCTATCCCCCTAATTTCTCCATTTGCTGCTAAGACACTTAAAGGCAGGGAATCGGTTCTCCATGTCATTATATCTCCCAATGATCTATCTTCTAAACTGGGATTATCAAAGACACACCTGCATTCAGCTGGCTTGTTGCTTCCCCAGAGAACAAAGCAGCAGCCATGGAGCCCACGGGTGCCAGACTCAGGGCTCATCTATTCGCTACCTGTAAGTGCAGATTACGATGCTGGTGAACTTTGGATGACTCCAGAATCCCATCACAGGTTAAACTTTAGTCAACTAGCCAAGTGAAAGTGAGAGGAACATTTCATTAAAAAGACCTGGAACCTAACACCTAGGCTCTGTGCACATAGTGATAAGAGGGATTTGTGGGTGTGAGAGGCAGTTTGCAGGTGCCAACTTAAGTAGAGAACAGGAGGGTTTGTTAGTAATGAAGGGAATTAGGACAGACAGCAGAGTAAGTGGCCAAGGAGACTGACCATGGACTCAGCTCCACGTGAACTCCATGTGGCCTGGGACAAGTCACTTAGATTCTCTGGCCCTCAGGATCCTTATACCTAAGTGTGGGGTGCAAAGGATATAGTGAATGAGTGCTGAAGCAAGTTCAAATCCCTGCTCTGGTGCTAGCTGCATAAAGTTGGTGAGTCATTTAGTCTCTCTGGGTCTGTTTTGTCAGTTGTTAGACAAATAAGAAGCTGGATAGCAGAGCACTGGGGAGTGGATCTCACATTCAGACAGAAGTCTGGGCCGCTTACTAACTTCGTAACCTTGGGTAAATGATGAATCCTCATAGAGCCTCCCTCTCCCCACTCAAAGCAGGGTTAGCACGAGCGTCTTGTAAGGACACTGTCAGGGTCATCGTAACTGGAAAAGAAAAAGGTGGTTGGGCTCGGGGAGTCACCTAGTTATCTCTTCCTGCTTTCAGTTTCTAGCTGGAGGAGAAAAGACATAAGCAGCCAAAACGTGATCACTGTTTCAGCGGTACTAGTGGTGGCAGGTGCTCTGGAATCCTGAATTTCAGGGCTCTCTGGTGAAGGTGGATTGGAGACTTGGGCCTGGGGCCCTGGGCCAAGTGACAGCCTCCTGCTGCCTCTCAAACTGAGGCTTTCGCCCCTGCCTGCAGAGTGTTGGGGCACAGTGGGCTCACAGCTTCCCTACCTGGCTGGCTTCAGGGAGGGCCGGGGCTGGCTTACATATCCATTGCTGGTATAGAGAGAAGGGCCTATGAGAGAAGGCAGCCTGTGGGACTCTTGAAGTCCTAACTCAGAGAGTCTTGGCCCTTCCTGCACTTCCTCAAGGTGAGGGAGAGAGAAACGGAGTAACCTGGCCCGGTGAGTATCCTGCTGACACCAATCGGGTGTCCCTAGGGAGGAGTAGGTGTATATCAGGTGTGTCCAATTTTTGGCTTCTCTGGGCCACACTGAAAGAAGAATTGTCTTGGGCCACACGTAAAACATATTAACGCTAACAATAGCTGACGAGCTTTAAAAAGTTGCAAATAAAAATCTCAGTGTTTTAAGAAAGTTTATGTATTTGTGTTGGATGAATTCAGAGCCGTCCATGGCCTCATGCAGCCCATGGGTTGTGGGTTGGACAAGTTTAGTGTATATGAAGGGGCTCTGGAATTGTGGTTTTAATAATCCACCATTGTGGAGAGAGTGTTGTTATGGACTACATGGTTGTGGCTCCCCCTACTTTCAATTCATCTACAATGGGAATGGTATCTAGAGATGGAGCCTTTGGGAGTTAATTAGGTCATGAAGGTAGAGTTTTCATGATGGGATTAGTCCCCTTATAAGAAGAGATAGGAAAGCTTGCTTCCTCTTTCTCTCTCTTGGCTAAGGACACCAGGAGAAGATGGCTTTCTACAAGCCAGGAAGACAGCTGTCACCAGAACCTGACCACACTGGCTCCCTGATCTTGGGCTATCAACTGCCAGAACTTGGAAAAATAAATGTTTGTTATCTGAGCCACACAGTCTGTGGTAATTTGTTCTGGCAGCCTGAACCGACTAAGATGGATATGAAACTCTTCTCTGCTGAAGCATGGACAGGTGGCTGAGGGTTTCCTCCTAAAATGGCTGTGCCTGTGGTGACGAAAATGTCAGTTATACTATGGTGAAGAGGTTGGGCTCAAAGTATTTCTGACTCAGATAATTGGATGGATCTAGGAATTCTAGTGGGTGAGTATCCTATCTAACACCTGTTGTAGGCATACTCTGTCCTGTTCTCATTCACCTTGAATGATTGATGATCAATTCCTGTTGAGGTTTGTAAAAGCCAAGGACAGAATATCTGAAGCTTTGTAGTGCCAGATGCCCAAGAATATATATGATTTTGATAGAAAGAAGCAGGATGCCTCTTTTTGAAAAGGTTACCCTGGGACAGGGGGACTTTTATTTTCCCTCAGTTCTCCCTTCATCTGGCCCCCATCACTGCTTCCTAATTGGTGTCCCTGCTGGCCGTGTCTTCCCATCCTGCATCCTCTACATACTCATCCAGCCTCCTTAGAATTAGGGAAGAGGAGCCACCAGACAGTGGTTAGCGCTGCAGCCAGGCGACAGGTTCAAAGGCAGAACAATGAGATTACCCAGAAACCAATGAGAGACAATTTTTGGAGAAGGAGACATGTGGGAGACCAAGTTGCTGCTTCTTTGCTCTGATGGTGAAACAGACAAACAAGCAATGTTGTGTGTGACTGTAGAACTTCAAGGCTGAATTCTTTTCAACTTGAAGCTGAGATGGCTGCTTCTAGTTGTTCACCAGCCCTTTGGGCCCCCAGGAAGATGGTTCTATAAGTGGACAGAAACTCAAAGAGATTCTTGTGGTGGGACATCCAAGGAGGAGGAAGCTACTACTCAAACCTTTATGTGGCTGAACCCATGAAGTCTCTCATGCTTCTGGTAGGGATGGGAGAGGAGCATAGGGGAAGGGGGAGATTGGGGGCTTATTATACATGCTCATTTATATACTCATCCCTCATATAAGCCCCCAACACCATTTTATAGGTAAAGAAACAGAGGCCCAAGGGATCATCACCTGCCCCAGTACTTACGCTGCTAGTAGGTGGCCTGAGCCAGGATTTGACCCGAAACCTGATTCCAAGAGCTTCCACACCAACCGCACTGCCTCCGATCATTATTCACTGAGAAGGAAAGACACTTTAAAACTCATTAGTCATTACTATTTGTTCTAGTTACTATTTCTGGATGTCTTAGTCCATTTTGGGTCGCTATAAAAGAATACCTGAAGCTGGGTAATTTATAAAGAATAGAAGTTTATTTGGCTTATGGTTCTGCAGGCTGCACAAGAAGGGTAGTAACATAGCACCAGCAACTGCATCTGGTGAGGTCCTCAGGCTGCTCTCACTCATGGCAGAAAGCAAAGGGGAGCCAGTGTGTGCAGTAATCACATGGCGGGAGAGGGAGCAAGAGAGAGGCTGGAGAGGAGTCAGGCTCTTTAACAACCAGTTCTTGCAGGAACTAACAGCGAGAACTCACTCACTCACCCTCCTATCCCCAGGGAGGGCATTATTCTATACATTTTATTCACGTGGGATCATCACCCCCATGATCCAAACACCTCCTGTTAGGTCTGCACCTCCAGCACTGGGATCAAATTTTAATATGCAGTTGGAAGAGACAATTATCCAAAGTATAGCACTGTGTAGCACACCACCCCAAAATTTAATGGCATAAAACAACCATTTTATTATCCTCATGGATTCTGTTAGAAATTTGGAGAAGACACAGGAGTACCAGCTTGTTTCTATTCCATAATGTTTGCAGTTGCCCATATTCATCTATTTCGTGATCGATGCTGGCTTTTGGCTGAGACCTCAGTGAGACTATCGACTAGAAGAACACCTGCATTGGGTCTTTCTGTGTGGTCTCTCTGCCTGGGATTCTTTGGACTTTCCTGGAGAATGGCAGCTTGATTCTGAGAGTGTGTCCCCAGAGAAGAAAGTGGAAGCACATGGTATAGTTTTGATCCAGCCTTGGGAGTCATGTGGTGTCGCTTTTACCATATTCTATTGCTTGAGATGGTAAAAAACATCCATCCAGGTTCAAAAGGAAAGGCCATAGACTCTACAACCCAATGAGAGGAATGTCAAGGTCACCTAGTAAGAAGAATACGTAGAATGGGAAATCTTGCTGCCACCACTTGCCAAAATACCTTAGAGTGAAAGAGTCTGATGGTTTTCCAGAGCTTGCTTTTTACTAGAGAAAGGATGAAAAGGAGATGGAGAGGCAATGAAGGATACTCTATGTCCTAAGGGGGAAAAGGAGTCCCTAGGGTGGTGTCCCGGCTCAGAGCAAGAAAGAAGAGCTCTACCACTGCACACTTTATCATTTGATGTCTTCTTTCACATGAAATGTGACTGCCAGACCTGCTGCCTGGTCTCTCCACCCTGCTTCTTGCATTAACCTACGCCCACTTGACCAAGAGAAACTCTGCCCTCCTCCCCGAAGGTCTTGGGCGTTAAAATGGCCACCTCTCCAGGTGAAGCACCTCATGATTTGGCAGCTTCAACAATCAGAAGATCACTGGCCCTGCCCAACCCAGCTGTTTTTCTATAGCATCTCCCAGGTGGGAAACAACCCCTTTAAAGGCCACATTCTCTATTACAAACTCTCCAGAGAGGGACTTCACTTCTTGAGATGGTGGTCTTTGGTTCAGTAAAAGTTCAAAAAATGAATGTTTTCATATAATCAACAACAGCAGTGGCGGCGGCAGCAACAATATTATTTTCAGCAAAGGAATCAGGGACCCTAAAGCCAGTAAAAAATTCAGATGCGGTCGTGCCAGAACGTCCATACATTTAAAACATGCTGTGCAATTCCACTGCGCGTTGAGATTGAGAACAACTGTCTGATGTGATTTATCCTGACTGCCTTCTTAAACGTGTCTGCCATTCTTCCTCTCACTCATTTTCTCTCTAGCGCACAGGTCTTCTTGACCAGCCTCTAATATACTAAGTTGGGTCTTGTCCTCTGGTCTTTGCACATACTCTTCCCTCGGCCTCCAGATGCCATTTTCCTGGTTGTCTGCTGGACTCAGCTCTTCACTTAATTCATACGGGGAGACTTATGCAGGTGTTCTAGTCAACAGCCTGCTGAAGTCTCAGCCAAGAGCCAGCATTTAACCACTGAACGTGTGAATGCAGACATTTTCGGATGATTCTGTCCCTCAGCTGTGGAGTCACTCCGGCCTTCAAGTCTTAGCTGAGGCTACAAACATTGTGGAGTACAGACCAACTATTGCTACTGTGTCTTCTCCAAATTCTCTTAATTCAGGTCCCTATTCAAATAATGCCTTCTTGGAGAGGACATCTCTGACTACCTTTGTTTGAAGTGCTATTCTTTTGTTTTGTTTCGTTTTTTGAGATGGAGTCTCGCTCTGTTGCCCAGGCTGGAGTGCAGTGGTGTGATCTCAGCTCACTGCAACCTCCGCCTCCTGGGTCCAAGCGATTCTCCTGCCTCAGCCTCCCGAGTGGCTGGGACTACAGGCATGCCACCACATCCAGCTAACTTTTTTTTTTTTGTATTTTTAGTAGAGATGGGGTTTAACCGTGTTAGCCAGGATGGTCTCAATCTCCTGACCTCGAGACCCGCCCGCCTCAGCCTTCCAAAGTGCCTCTCCTGAGCTTCTGTGTTCTTCCCTTTGCCTTGAAGAGTCCACGTTGGAGACTCTGACTGCAGGACTCCTCCTATGCTGCTGCAGCTACTTTCCCCCCATCCC
>PVKP010042491.1:0-18040 GCA_004027715.1 Plecturocebus donacophilus
ATATTGGTTGGCTGCTTATTTGTTATTTTCATCCCCTATTCCTTCCTGTCTCCATTGTTAAGCACAATTATTGGCATAAAAGAGGTTTTTAATACCCATTTTTAGACTGTATTCTAGCCTGGGCAATAAAACAAGAATCCCATTCTCTCTCCCTCTTTCTCTTCCTCTTTCTTTCTCTCTTTCATTCCTTTTTTTTTTTCTTTTGCTGTTTATTTCTCTCTCCTTTTCTCTCTTTTTCTAAAATCTCTTCCTCTTTCTTTCTCTTTCATTCTTAAAAAAAAAAAAAGGGAAGTTATATAAGTTAATAAAACTTCCCTAATATAGCCTTATAGATGGTTTAGTCAATTGAAAATTAAAATGTCATTACTTTTAGCCAAAACAGCACATCTAAATTACTTAGGAAGTTGAAAGACGGTGAGCTACAAGTCAGTTATAGAGCATCAAGCCAGGGAGAACTAGAGGAATGCAAAGAGCTCCGGATAACTTCACTGTATAGGGTTCCACAGGAGCCAAACTCAAACTTTTTTCTTGAATTTATTTTTTCTTGATCCTCACAATTTAAATCCTTTTCTTATTTTACTTTATACTAAATGGAAGTCAGGAAAAGCTTTTCCCAAATGAGACATGTGGATATCAAACATGAAATCCTTAAATGCAATACAGGAAATTCTAGGTGAAAGAGTACTGGGGAAGGGACAGTCTAGTTTATTCCCACGACTGGATGACTTTTAACAGCTGGCTCTGGCTGCCATGGAGAGCAGGCCTGAGCTTTCATTTGATAATCTTAACTGCCAGCCACTCATCATTAGCATGTAAGACATCTACTACCAGGAACTGTCTGGAATTACTGCTGTTACTATAATAGTAAATCCTGATATCATGGCAAAAATTACATAATCTGAAATTGCTCATTTTCTAGAATAGAGTGGGACCACCACTTCCATAGGTCCTGCAATCCTACTGTTAGTCAAAAATATTAAAAAATTAAAAACAGTACAACAATTTAAAATAATACAAATATTCTTTCTTTTTTGAGACAGAGTCTCGCTCTGTCACCTAGACTGAAGTACAGTGGTGCAATCTAATCTCCACTCACTGCAATCTCTGCCTCCCAGGTTTAAGCGATTCTCCTGCCTCAGCCTCCTGAGTAGCTGGGATTACAGACACCTGTCACCACGCCTGGCTAATTTTTGTATTTTTTAGTAGAGATGGGGTTTCACTGTGTTGGCCAAGCTGGTCTCAAACTCCTGGCCTCAAGTGATCTGCCCACCTTAGACTCCCAAAGTGCTGGGATTACAGGAATGAGTCACTGTGCCCAGCCCAAATTTTAAAATGTAATTATTTACACAGAATTAGATATTCTAAGTAATTTAGTGATAAAGAATATGGGTGGATGTACATAGGCTATATGCAAATACTACACCATTTAATAAAAGGCATTAGAGCATCTGCAGATTTGAGTATCAGGAGGAAGTCCTGGAACCAATTCCCTAGGGATACCGAGGGACAACTGTACTGTCTCTACAGAACCGCTTCCCATCTCCATATGATAAAGTCATCTTGAAAACTAACAACTTTGCCTAAGAAAATTTTAGAACAGAACCTCCCCTCTTGTCAGATCCTATTTCTATCACTGAATACAGATGGCCTCACTAGGGTAAAACAGACATCAAACAACTTTACTCTCCTCCATTACTTTGTAAATAAATTTGAGCCTCAAAGTATCTACCAGAGAATTGTAAAGAAAGTTTTAAGTTTTATTGTTGATGAATTTAAGGATTTGTATTTATTTTCTTTTTAATTGAATGTCCTGTGGTTTTCAGAAGCAAGAAGGGTAGCCTAGAAGTGAAAATAAATGACAGCTTTTTTCCTCTACTGCTCCTTATTCACAATATGAAAAACAGAACAGAATAATAAAGTCTCCCCCTCGATCTACTAATTTAGGGAGGAAAAAATCTCATATAACATTAGACCAAGGTTTCTCAATCTCTCCACTCTGAGCATTTGGGACCAGATAATTCTCTGTTGTAGGAAGCTGTTTTTAGCACTGTATCATGTTGAGCAACATCCCTGGCTTCAGTCCACTAAGTGCCCTCCTATCCCCCAGCTGTGACAACCAAAAATGCCTGCAGACATTGCAAAATGTCTCTGGGAAGACAAAACCGCCCCTAGTTGAGAATGAAGACATTACAAGAAAAGGATTTCTTTTTCAACATTAACCACTCAGCAGCACTGTCCAGGTAAAGACATTCCTCTAGGTCTGGGAGTGTCAGACTTCACCTGAGAACTCTCAGAATTCTGCCCCTTTCTTCAGTGTGAACAGTAACAGTGAATAATAAAAAATGTGTTGTAACTCACTCCTCTGTGAATGGGTATGATCACCTAGTGTGTGAGGTACTTCAGTCAGAAAACATCTTAATTTCAAGAGGATTTTTTTTAATGCTATACATGTGAAAACCATAGTTTTTAAAGAAGGATGCTAAATAGCTTGAGAAGACACAGAAACTTAGAAGGTTACTGCCTTTTTGAGAGCTTATAAACAAACTGCACTAAGAATTTATCATTTGGGTCTCAATCACTGACAAGGCAATTTACAGCTTTTAGTGTTATCCTGAGTTATCTAAATTAACGACACAATGACATATTTATATGTTTTAGGAAAGTTACAAATATAACTACATAACTGCCACCAGAAAACCATTTTGATTTGGGTGTAAATAACACCATAGTATAATAAGAATTTCTACCTATTTCATTCGGTATTACATTTTGAAAATGAAAAAACACCCTGCAAAAGACTTCAGACAACTGTAACAAAAAGCATCTCTCCACATAAAACAAATATCTTAGGTGAGATAAACACATCTAAATAATGTCCTAAGGGATAACGAAGTCATGGGATGTGAGGTCACACCTCTTTACAACTCTCTAGAGCACTGGGGAACCACAAATAAATTTAAAAATAAATAAAACATTACTCAGTGTGGGTCTTTAAAATACTATATCTGCTAATACAAAAAAATTAGCCGGGCATGGTGGTGTGCACCTGTAGCCCCAGCTACTTAGGAGGCTGAGGCAAGAGAATTACTTGAACCCAGGAGGCAGAGGCTGCAGTGAGCTGAGATCGCACCACTGCACTCCAGCCTAGCAGACAGAGAGAGACTCCGTCCCAGAAAAAAATATATATTCTATTTGCTCATTTTAATGTTTTTACACACAATAGGAACCAACACATTCAACATCCAAAAAGAATTACTCCCTAAACTGCCAGCTAAAAATTATTTGACTTTCGACATAGCCTAAACACATCATCAGAAGGCTTACTTCCTCCCCATTTAAGAACAAACTTAACAGTCAGTCATTTTTTTGTTCACTATTTAATTCACTCAATCAACATCTTTTGAGGTCCCAATATTGGGCAGGCACCACATAGGCCCTAGACAAAGAAAATTAGACAAGGCATTTTCTCCAAATTCAAGGAATTAACCAATCTACTTCCGGCCTCTTTATCCTATTTCTCTACCACCTCTCACAATGTCAGTGGGCACAAAGCGAGGTGCTAAGTCCTGTATAAAACCAGCATCAACCAGGCATCAACTATACAAAATGTTACTCACATTCTAGTCTAGTGAAAAAGTATTGCTAGCTGTCTAATGACTTGCTTCAGACTGCCGAGTAAATAAACGAGCCAGCTGTTTTGCAACAAAATGTATGTAAAGAAACATACTACAAAAATTGGCAATAACTGTATCAACTAAAAATAAGAGACCATATGCCAAAGTCTGAGGTAAACTTCCATGAACTGCATGATTAACGGTTATTGACCAAGAAGTACAATCGACCAAGAGTACATTTCTGTACTCTCATGGTACATCGGAAATCCTATCAAAGGAATGAATAAGTGAGAAAATGAGCAATGTAAAACAGAAGCATGAACCACAAAGAAACTGTGGAAAATACATCCTCCATCCCCACTGCCTGAGCTTAATTCTAAAATATAAGAGCTATACCCACCAGAAAAAAGGACTGCCAGACATCCCACTGCAATGGAAACCCCCAAAGTCTTACAGGACTAGATCTCCCCACTTCCTTCTACCCCTCCCTGACAAGATCTTCTTCCATTTCCATTTAGAGATCACAGCCCTTCATAGAGGAAAGCAGAGGTATGGAGGAGTCAGGAGGGTAATGGTTTCAATGGTGTGTAAATGCCCAAGGAGGGCTCTGTAAAATAGGGTCCACGACAGGAAAAACTCCAAGCAGAGCACAGAAAGAAGGTCGAATTTCAAGTTCAAAGAACTGTGATCTGCTCCTAATTCTTCAGTTCATTCAGACCTTTTAAAGTCTGAGTCTCGGAAGACCCAATTTTCACCCAGCCATTCGTATGATGAACGCCTGTTAGCCATTGGGAATTAAGTGAACCAGGGAATGTGTACATCCATCTGACTTCCATGACTAGACACAGAAACAAGAAGCTGCCAGCAACAAAAAGTTAAGTGAAAGAGACTAAAGTAATCTGACACAGTCTCTCCTTCACTGAGTGAGTACCAGAATGAGATCAACATGAGGACAGGAAAATAACATACCCAAAGCAGTGGCCACAGGGAAAATAATGCGAACAGGAGGCAGGGAAATACTGGGTAGAAGAGGGCAGTTCCCCAGCAAAGAAATGCAAATCAAAACCACACTGAGATACTATCTCACGCCATCTCATTCGGATCATTAAAAAAATCAGGAGATAACAGATGCTGGAGAGAATGTGGAGAAATAGGAACGCTTTTACACGGTTGTTGGGAGTGTAAATTAGTTCAACCATTATGGAAGATAGTGTGGCAATTCCTCAAGGATCTAGAAATAGAAATACCATTTGACCCAGCAATCCCATTACTGGGTATATACCCAAAGGATTATAAATCATTCTATTATAAAGATACACGCACATATGTTTATTACGGCACTGTTCACAATAGCGAAGACTTGGAACCAATCCAAATGCCCATCAATGATAGACCAGAAAAAGACAATGTGGTACATACACACCATGTAATACTATGCAGCCATAAAAAAGGATGAGTTCATGTCCTTTGCAGGGACACAGATGAAACTGGAAACCATCATTCTCAGCAAATCAACACAAGAACAGAAAACCAAACACTGCATGTTCTCACTCATAAGTGGGTGTTAAACAATGAGAACACATGGACATCAGGAGGGGAACATCACACACCAGGGCCTGTCAGAAGGTGGGGGGCTAGGGGAGGGGGGATTGGGGAGGGATAGCATTAGAAGAAAAACCTAATGTAAATGATGGGGTGATGGATATAGCAGACCACCATGGCACGTGTATACCTATGTAACAAAACTGCACGTTCTGCACATGTGCCCCAGAACTGAAAGTATAATAAATAAATAAATAACAGAAAGAATAACAGTATAAAGTCTAAGGCTTATTGGAGAAAACTTAAGCAGAGAAACAGCAAATCACTCAGGATCTGTCAAACATTAGTGCTCTCTTAGAGAGGGATCCATCCCCCATACATCCAAGCAATTATGTTCTAGTGGAAATCTCCTCATTTAGAAGGAAGTGACTTCTTAATGAAGAAGGAAATCTCCTGATTTAGAAGGAAGTGACCACTGCTGGTATCAGCCAGTTCTTACCTTCAGCTGAGACCTGCTAAGCCAGCTGTCAGCTAAGCCACTAAAGAAATGAGGAAATGAACAACCAAGCCCTTGGGTCTTGTCTCTCCTAGGTGAGATACAGAACGGAAAAAGAGAAATAAATTCTAACCAAAAGACAAGTGGCGTATCTATAATAGTAGCAAACAACAACAACAACAAAAACTGTAAAGCCGACCAGGCACAGTGACTCACACCTGTCATCTTAGCACTCTGGGAGGGCAAGGAGGGAGGCTTGCCTGATTTTAGCAGTTAAGGACCAGCCTGGGCAACAAAGCAAGACCCCCATCTCTACAAAAAAAAGATTTTATTTTTAATTAGCTGGGTGTGATGGCACATACCTATAGTCGCAGCGGGGAAGCTGAGGCAAGATCACTTGTGCTCAGTAGTTTAAGGCTGCAGTGCACCAAGATCATGCCACTGCACTCCAGCCTCAGCAACAGAGTAAGACCCTGTCTCTAAAAAAAAAATTAAAAAAAAAAAATATATATATATATGGCAACAATTATAAGGGCTTCAAGGAGAAATTTGACAATGTTACCATCTATAGGATATTTCACACATTTATCAATAGAGACATTAAGCAGACAATGAAAGAATAGAACTATGTGAACACTACAGTTCACACACTGGATCCAACAACTGGAAAATACTTTTTTTTTTTTTGCCAACCACACATGAAAAATTGTCCATGTTCCTAATAAGCCTTAAAGCAAGCCTCATATAATTTCAAATAATTATTCTCATATAATTTCAAATAATTAGACAAACCACACCCTCAGATCATAATGCATTTCATTGGGAATTATCAAAATAACTTTAATAAAACCTATACATTTTGAAACAAAAGTGACCCATGGCTCAAAAAAAGAAATACGCTGGAAACTAGCAAATACTTAGAATTTAATGAACATCTACTTACAAAAACTTGTGGGAAATATCTAAAGCTCTAGTCAAAGATAATTATACCAGATCTACAAGGTTTTACAGGTAAACACTACCAAACACTCGATAGCTAATTTCAGTTTTATATACAATCTTGGAGAATAAATCAAAGAAACACGCCACACTAATTTCACAAAGCTAGTATAACTGATATGGAAAAGAGGCAAAAGGGCTGGGTCCCTGGCAAGGGCTCCACCCTGAAGCCTGGACCCACAGCCCTAAATGTGAATAGGCTGTTTCTGCTCTCAAACGTGGCCTTTTGGCCCACTACGCCTCCCTATTCTGTGCCCATATAAACCCTAAACCCCAGGCTCCATAAGCAGAAGAGTGGCAGAGCAGCAGAATGGCACACCAGAGTAGGAGAGAAGAGAGAAAGCACCTGAGTGTCAAGGGGAGTGTGTGTGGCTGAGGATGATCAGAGAGGAGATTGGCCATAAAACAGCTGAACTTCAGGGGAAGATCATCTTCCCACTCCATTCCCTCTCCAGCTCCCCATCTGTATTAGCTCATTTTCATACTGCTGGGTAATTTATGAAGAAAAAGAGGTTTAATGGACTCACAGTTCCATGTGGCTGGGGAGGCCTCACAATCATGGTGGAAGGCAAAAGGTACATCTCACATGGCATCAAACAAGAGAGAATAAAAAAAAAAATCAAGCGAAAGGGGTTTCCCCTTATAAAACCATCGGCTCTCATGAGACTTACTACCACAAGAACAGTATGGGGGAAACTGTCCCCATGATTCAATTACTTCTCATAGGGTCCCTCCCACAACACATGGGAATTATATAGGAGCTACAATTCAAGATGAGATTTAGGTGGGGACACAGCCAAACCATATCATCATCCCACTGAGAGCCACCTCCATCACTCAATAAAATGCCCACATTCACCATCCTTCAAGTCCATGTAACCTGATTCCTCCTGGATGCTAGACAAGAATTCAGGATGCACTAGGTGCAGGCACCCAAAAAGGCTGTCACACTGACTCCACTGAGCTACTTAACACTTAAGCCATCCCCAGTCGGCAGGGCTAAAAAGGCACTGTAATACCCCTGGACACTGCCGTGGGACCAAAGCCCAAAATCACTCACCCCAGCTCCTGCACCTGCTCACCTGCATGATCCCCCACCCTTAAGAGGTTTGAACGCCTGGCAGCTGAGCAAACGCACCACACCCTAGTTGCAAGTTTCACAAAGCGGTTCAGGGAATTCTCCTGCCTCATAACCATAATGCCAAATTTTGACAAGGACTACACAAAAAAAGAAAATTCAGGCCAATCTCTCTCATGAATATGTATTTTTTTTTTAAAAAATCCTAAACAAAAACAACAGCAAATCAAATCCAGGAATATACAATAAAAGACAATATATTATAACCAAGCTT
Organism: Plecturocebus donacophilus; assembly: GCA_004027715.1. Lineage (NCBI taxonomy): Eukaryota > Metazoa > Chordata > Mammalia > Primates > Pitheciidae > Plecturocebus > Plecturocebus donacophilus. The sequence continues at coordinate 8,004 of PVKP010042491.1, forward strand.
TCAGGAATGTGAGCTTGGTTCAACACTGAAAAATATATACCCATTTCAATCATCTCAATTAAGGCAAAAAATTCCATAAACATTCAATTAAAACTCTTATCAAACTAGCAACAGAAGGAAAATTCCTTAATCTAATAAACAGAAATTCAGGCTGGGAAGGACTTTGAGGAATGCTCCTTAAAACAAGCTGACTCTCATGAAGGTATAACTCTTGCCTGTCCACTTCTCTGCCACCTGCAATGTGGATTTACTCAACGGCTGAAGCTCCATCACTTACCTGGCCTATAAGGTGACCATAAATATGGAACTAGATATTAAACGTACAGAAAGACAGAAAGAACCTGGGGCCCTAAGATCTTAGTGGGACTACCATATACGTACTAAGTTGCATAGCTGTGAACTTCTTTCACATGTGAGAATAAGCATTTGTGCATTACAGATACTTTCATTTATGCAGCCAAACCCATCTTGACTTAAACACTATTTCTATTCAAAATGGTACTGAAGGCTCTATCCTAGGGAAAGGTAAGAAAAATAAATAAAATATGTAAGAATTCTTAAGAAACAAATCTTTAATTATTCATATGAATAGAAAATTTCAAAAAAACTGATAGAAAATTCTTAAAATGGCATTTCTATATACCAAAATAATCAGTTAAAATCTTCAACTTCAAAAATGATACCATTCCTAACAGCAACAAAAACAAGATATCTAGGAATAAATCTAAGCTAAAAGTCAAAACTTTTATGTAGAAAAGTTTGAGACTTTTTGGAAAGATTTTAAGAGGACCAAAATAGCTCAAGGATAGTAAGGGCTGACATTCAGCTGTTACTTCTGAAATACATCTAAGGATTCAGCACAATTTTGATCAAAATTCCAACACAGTTTTTCATGGAAATTAATAGGCTACATTCCATATGGAACAGTAAAGAGACAAAAATAACCAAGACATTCCTGAAGAACACAGCCCCAGACATCAAAACTTACGATAAGGCTACACTATTAAAGAAAACAGGTAGTGGTTCAGGGACGGAAAACTAGATCCACAGAACAGAATCGACTCCACATATACCTGTAAATTTAAGGTGACATGTAAAGGTCAGTGGCAAAAAAGGTGATACAGTGAAATAACGTTAGGACAATTGAAATTAGAACAAAACAAAGAAACTAGAGACCCATCTGATAACATACATGAAGAGTGAATTCTAGATGACCGACTATTAAATATGAAAGGCAAAACTAAGAATTTTAGGAAAAATAGAATACCTTTAAGAGTATGATGTACAAAAGAATTCATAAATCAGATTTTAATTGACTTTTCTCCTATATTAAACTTAAGGGGGAAAATGTTTAACTATATTAAAAGAGCTCTTTTTTTTTTTTTTTTTTTTTTTTTTTTTTTTTTTTTTTTTTTTTTTTTTTTTTTTTTTTTTTTTTTTTTTTTTTTTTTTTTTTTGAGACAGAGTCTTGCTTCGTCGCCAGGCGCCACGCTGGAGCGCAGTGGCGCAATCTCGGCTCACTGCAACCTCCGCCTCCCGGGTTCAAGCAATTCTCCTGTCTCAGCCTCCTGAGTAGCTGAGACTACAGGCACCTGCCACCACGACCAGCTAATTTTTGTATTTTTAGTAGAGAAGGGGTTTCACCATTTTGGCCAGGATGGTCTCGATCTCTTGACCTCGTGTACCGCCCGCCTCGGCCTTCCAAAGTGCTGGGATTACAGGTGTGAGCCACCGCGCCCGGCAAAAGAGCTCTTTCTAATTTAAAAAAAAAAAAAAAAAAAAAAAAAAAAAAAAAAAAAAAAAAAAAAAAGGAAGGAAGGAAGGAAAGGAAGTGGAAAGATAGGCCAAAAACGGACACTTTGTACCATTAAAATATTCCACTAATAAAAAGTTCTTAAAGGTCAATAAGAAAAAGAAAAATCAAGGAAAAAAGATAAACATTAATAGCCAATAAAAATCTGAAAAGATGTTCAAACCAGTAATCAGGGAGTGCAAATTAAGGTCAGGACAAAAAATCATTTCATATCCATCAAATTCGGGAAAAAAACTTCAAGGGTTGCCAATAATATACATTAACTGTAACTTTCTTACACTCCAGGTAACAGGGTAAACTAATACCACCATTTGGGGAAATCATGTTTCTGGTGGCAAAGACTCAAGTTATCCCGTTACCCCAAGTTACCGGTGGCCTATCCTTATGGGTCCGTAGCAACTGCAGTCCTTGCCTCCTCAGAAGAAATTATTTGTCTGAGGGCCAAAACGCAGAAAAAGAGACCCAAACAAGTTCCGGAGCAGGAATGGAAGTTTACTTTAAAAGGGCTTAAACAGTAAAGAAAGGAAGGTGTACTTGTTAGAGACCCAAGCAGGAATGTGAAGCTTTTTTAAACTCGCCTCTTTCCCATGATTCTTCCCTTAGGCTGCTGCCGGCATGCGCAGAGCCCTCTCTACCCTTGGGTAATGTGGTTAGAGGATTACACAAACGCCATCTGAGGCTTTCTTCCTTTTTCCGGTGGAGTGTACCAGGAAGATCATACTTGACCATTTTTGTCTCTTAATATGCATGCCCAGAAAGCTGTTTCTCCCTCGGGTCTGCATTCGATAAACATTTTGACAACAGGTGTGGACCATTAGGAATGGTCTCTCTCTGACACTCGAATTATTATTATCATTATTTTGAGACGGAGTATCGCTCTGCAGCCAGGTTGGAGGGCAGTGGCGCGATCTCGGCTCACTGCAACTTCCGCCTTCCGGGTTCAAGCGATTCTCCTGCCTCCGCTTCCTGAGTAGCTGGGACTGCAGGTGCACGCCATCACGCCCAGCTAATTTTTGTATATTTAGTAGAGACAGGTTTTCACCATGTTGGCAAGGATGGTCTCGATCTCTTGACCTGGTGATCCGCCCACCTCAGCTTCCCAAAGTGCTGGGATTACAGGCGTGAGCCATTGCACCTAACCCAAATTATCATTTTTAGAGCGGCAATTCGGTAATTGCCAAACCATCACCCGACATTTCTAGTGGGTTACGGGAGAGCCCGGTGACTATATTATATATATCTATATATTATATAGATATACATATATACACACACATACATTCAACATAGATGAATCTCAAAAGCAGAAGAAACAAGTCAGAAGATACATAACGTTTCCATTTACATAAAGGTCAAAGATTGGCAATACTCAACAACGTACCATTTGGAAATGACTACGTATGTGATAAAATTATGTAGCAAAGCTTAGGAACCTTAACACAAATTTCAAGATAGTGTTTACTTATGGCTGTAGCGAGAAGGACTTAATTGCGTAAGTGCAGACTGGTAAAATTTACTGGTAACTGGTAAAGTTCCATTTCTTCAGCTGAATGACAGGCCCCATGGATTCATTTCATTTCTCTCAAAACTATGCAAATTGGCTATCTATACTCTTTTCTGCATATCGTATATTTCATAATATTTTAAGTGACTCAAAAATATGCAAAAAAGTTGTTTTAAATTATCTTCTTGCTCATCTCCCTGTTTTAAAAGAAAGCCTTTGCTTTAAAGTGGCCTTTTTAACTGCAAGGAAACAACATTAACATTTGGTACTCTCAGGACTGCTCTTAAAAAAAAAAATTGCTATTACAGACTGAGAGGCTCACACCTGTAATTCCAGTACTTTGGGAGGCAGAGGAGAGAGGGAGGGATCACTTGAGCCCAGGAGTTTGAGATGAGCCTAGGCAATCTGGCAAGACCCCATCTGCACAAAAAAAAAATTTTTTTTAATTAGCTGGATGTGGTGGCATGTACCTATAGTCCCAGCTATTTGGCAGACTGAGGTGAGAGGATCCCTTGAGCCTAGGAGTTAAAAGTTGCAGTGAACTATGATCATGTCACTGCACTCCAATCTTCGTGACAGAGCGAGATCTTGTCTCAAAAAAAAAAAAAAAAACTATTACATTGAAGACATTCATATGTGTAATCTCCCCTATACAATGCACATCAACTTACTTTGCAAAGCAACGCTAAAATACAAAAGACTTAAGGCTTTATGCAGAAATATAAAATGGATTTTACTGACTTGCACCAATACAACCACAACTTTTTATACACCAGTGATACACATTCTACATCTGTTTAATGAAATCCTTTAAACTACTATTACTGAGTAAAACTAGGACAAACCTATTAAGTGCTAAGTTAACATTGCGGGATACTGTCATTTAATCATCGTACATCAGATTCCAATCTTAAATTGCCACGTTAAGTCTCAAACCGGATCTTTTTTGCTTAGGGAATATGAACGATGACAATTCTGTAGCTTTGGGTAAACTCACAGACTCAGTTTCCACAACGTTATAACACCCAATTAAAAACTTCTGTCCAATTTCCACAGTACCGTTTGAACGTATTCTTGTGTGCACTCATTCTAGAATATTCCTGGCAAGGTGCCGGCTTCGGGTCACAAGATGAGGCCAGGGACAGCTCGGTGACTACCTCCAAACCTCTCTAGAAACGGTTATCTTCCAGACTTCCAGATCGCCCTCCAGAGTCTCGGGTTGTGGAGGACAACAACAGAAAGACTGCTGGGGGTGGTGTGGGGGGGTTAAACTGTTGCGTCAAGCATATGGACAAAAGTTAAGAGTCAACCGGGACCTTGCAAATCATTCCGCCTAACCTTTCGTTTTGTAGATGGGGAAAATATGCCTAAGAATGGGGAATCGTAGCTCGGGAACATTAGTTCAGGGTATAATAACGATTTAAGCTTATCTCCTCTAGTCCTGGTCAGTGGTCCTTCCCCATTACCCATTCTTAAGTGCTTCTATTGGCTGCCAAAACAGAGCGGGTAGTGGAATGAGAGAACCGGCACCACCGCAGTGTGACCAGGTTGTCTGGGCTAAAAAAAAAAAAAAAAAAAAAAACGTCTCAGAAGTAATCGGGCCAATCTCTCTTCTTACAGGTGGAGAAACTGAAGAAAGTGGAGTGACGCAGCTAAGGGAGTAAATCGACCCTCAGTCAACAAGTGGCAAAAGCCCGAAGAAAGCGATCAAGATCACTGACGACCCCGCTCCCCATCTCCAAAGGAGCAAGTTTCACAACCACCCCCCCTACCCCTCGCCACACCACATTTCATTCAGCAAAACTCCAGCGCCTCCCACGCAGAACCTGGAAGAGGGAAGGCGGAGCAACAATAACAGCTGGTACGCAGCACCCACAGCACCACGGCAACAGCTGGTACCGAAATCCCGCCTAGCTCTTTTGACTCTGTTAGCCGGAAGAATGAGGAAACAGTAAGGCTGCGGTGCGTCCCGCGAGAAGAGGTACCTGAGGCTCGTGCCGCAGTCCCCCGCCGCACGGGCACCGGAGCTCCACACCCCACTTCCGGGGTCAAATCACCGCGAAGACGCCCGTGATCGCAGAAGGGGAGCCTCAGGTTCCGCCCCTATCCAAGGCCTGCCTCCACTGCCGCTAGCCTGGGATCCGGCAACTTCCGGGACGCCGCGCGTCACTAAGCAGCCAATCTCCACTTCCGGACGCATCGCGCCCCTTCTCCGCCACTTTCACAGACAGCGCGAGGGCGATTTAGGTTTCCGCGCATTTAATTGGCGAAGCTGGAGCGCTAGTCTTCGCTGATTGGTGCCGGGAAATCTGCCCCATAGACACCCGCGGGGCGCACAGTTTCAGTCTTCCGTGGGTTTCCCGCCTGCCACAGTCTTGGACCATATAATCATGGTGGACGTGACGGAGTTGCCCAGGTCGCGCATCAACGTCAGCATGTTAAGTCAGTTCATCGACAAGCCTGTCTGCTTCGTAGGAAGGCTGGAAAAGGTGTGCGGGTTCGCCGTCGTGGGCTCCGCTGTCCAAGGCCGGAGGGAGGGACCCTGTGACCCCCTGGGTGGCGGATTTTGAGTGGCTAACTGGGTAATGGGAGATGAAGGAGGGCGGAAAGCCTCAGATCACTGCGCTGCCGAATCCTTTATTTTGCACAAGGAGACTTTTTGAAAATTCTTTAACCATTATAGCCCCATTTTGGTGCCTCTTTTATGGCACGGAAACAAGGTGTTTTCAAATGCTCTGCGTTCTAAATTCCAGTGTTCTTCGCCTCCATTCTGGCTGTGCTTATCTAAGGGAGATTATAGACAGGACTCCCACATCTACCTTCAGGTTTCTTAGTTTATTCAGACGTGACTGACGACGAGAAAACTAATCTGCTTATTTCCTTCGCTTCTGAAATTACTTTTTTGCAAACCTCGTTTCCTCGTAATCGCTTCTGCTTAAAACCTGCCGTGATTGTTCGCTTTGAGTCTCGTAGTAGCGAGTTATCTAACCCCACTATTAAAGTGAAGTCCTTTCATTCTACAGGCGAGAAACGGGCCCAACGTCTTGGAATCAGTGACCTGAGAAGCTGAAGGGAAAAAAAAAACTATTATATAAAGACTTATTTAGTAGCTCATTGCATCTACACATCCTCTTCCTTAAATGAGTGTTACTCTGACTTCACAAGTAGGGAAACTGAGTAGGAGTGGTAGGTGGTTGACTAAAAATGCTCAGAAACTCAGCAAGTGGCAAAGCTGGCATTCAGATGAGATCCGACAGCGCTCTTTACAGCTGCTTCCCAGGAGTAGGACCCAGATATTCTAGCAAACAGTACTCCATTTACTTCATCATGCCTGATTTTTAAAACATACCCTCCATGGGTTATGTACTGTCTAAATCATGAGTGCCAGCAGATTTCACTTTTAGCTAGGGTGGGCCTCGTTTAATTTGTTAATTGGAATAGGGTTGCCATATGTAGCAAATGCAGAACCTACTTATATGACAAAACAAATTCCTTGTTTATCCGAAATTCAGAATTAATTGTGTGTCCCATGAACAGATTTGGTAACGTAAGATTATAACTTGAACCAATAAATTGAATAAACTTAATGAATAGAATGAATAAACTGTTCAATAAACAGTTGATTTGTGCCCAACTAAGGATCAATGTGCTCATCTTTTGTCAAACTTTGTTGTTTTAATGAGATTTTAATCATATGTTTCGTTTTTAGATTCATCCCACCGGAAAAATGTTTATTCTTTCAGATGGAGAAGGAAAAAATGGAACCATCGAGTTGATGGAACCTGTATGTTTAAGTATTAATAAGTTTCATACATATTATAGTTAATTCTTCACCTGAGTTTGGTTTGTTGTTGATGTTTCTAATGTTTGGAGTGGATGTAAAAAGGATGAGCTGGTGATACATCCCTGGCTCTAAAATTAAATTTTTGTGCTATTCTCTCATTATATTTCCTTTTACATTTTTAACCAATGATTTTTTGGGCTTCATGATTTTTGAACATGTCCCATAAATGCTGAGTAACAATTCTCATTCCTTATGAAAGGCCATAAAATTACATAAGAAAAATTTAAACTGCTTTTTTCTTCCTCAAGAGTTTTTTTGTTTTGAGATAGGGTCTCACTCTGTTGCCCCAGGTGGAATGCAGTGGCACCATTGTGGCTCACTGCAGCCTCAGCCTCCCAAGATCAGGTTGCTCCCATCTCAGCCTCCCCAGTAGCTGGGACTGCAGGCATGCTCAACCTTGTCTAGCTATTTTTTTTTTTTTTTTTTTTGGGGAGATGGCATCTGCCTATGTTGCTCAGGCTTGTCTTGAAAAGCAATCATCCTCCTGCCTGGACCAACCCCTCAAGAGTTTTAAATTTTATTTTCTATTTTTGCTTATCTATTTCCAGTTTTTACTTACTTATTTTTCCATTTTATGTTTAATGTACTTAGAACTTTTTTGGTATTTTGTGAAGACAAATCCATATGCTGTTTGGTTATACAGTATACATTGTGAAATACAAATTGTAAAATGTTCCTCTCAATAGGAAATTACTGCTTATAGAAATGCTGGACGTTTTCAATAAGTACCTTTGTCTTTAACTTGAATTGTAGCTTTGGATTTGAAGCTACTACTCAAGGTAACAGGAATTTTAACCTGCTGACAGTTAAGTACTCAAAGGTTTTTTAACCAGTTATATTTTAACTTTTGCATTGGTAATTTTTAAAATTACTTTATTACTTGAATTGAAAGATTAGTAACCTGTATTAACAGTTTTCCAAATTAATTGTCAACTGAAAATGTGATAACAGCAAACTGATGTTTTGTTCCATGTCTTAGCTTGTTGAAGAAATATCTGGAATTATGGAAGTGGTTGGAAAAGTAACTGCTAAGGCCACCATCCTGTGTACATCTTATGTCCAGTTTAAAGAAGATAACCATCCTTTTGGTAACTAAAGCATTCTAGTATTGACTGGTTTTATGTAATTAGCAAGAAAACATTTTACTTTTAATTTTATATATATTGGTCTAGCATTTAGTACTGTCATATTTTCAATTTCTGTAGAATTTTCTGATCCTAAAGGAAAATGGGAATACATTTTGTTTTGTCCTGCTTCTAAGTAGTGCTTATATATGTAAGAAACTCAGTAAAGATTAATTAATATTTGTAGAAAGATAATTTTTTAATATAACAAACAAAATAATATTAGTTGTTTTGTTGTAATATATGAATTGAAGGAATGGAATAATCCATTAACACCTAAAATACTACCAGGCAGATACTGCCTGTATAATGAACATCAAAATGGATGATATTCCCATGTTTTTTTGTTTGTTTGTTTCTTTCTTTTGGCACCACAGTTAAATACAAGAATCTGTAATCCATATCTCCATTATTAGAAATTCACTTCTAAAGGGTGAGAAAAGGGAAATAAGTAAAAATATCTTAGATAATAATTGATGTTACAACTTTCCACTGTAGATTAAATGTTTGCTTAAATGTTTCTTTCAGATCTTGGACTTTACAATGAAGCTGTGAAAATTATCCATGAGTTCCCTCAGTTTTATCCTTTAGGGATTGTGCAACATGACTGATCTTGATGGATTTTCATATGATTGCAAATGAGCTATATTAAAGACTGTTAAAGGAGGCCCCTCTTGTTTGAGCGAGAGATTTTTGTGCTTTCTCATTTAATTTGCTCTTTTTAAGATATTCCAACCTAGAGTTTTTGATGGAACTGATATACTGACAATTCTCACCTAAGTCCTTTTATAAAGAATTGCTACTCCAGTATATGGTCAGATTAGATGCAAGAATAAAGCAGTTGTCTGAATTTACGTTTCTATTTTATTAATAAAAACTAAAATGGTACGTATACTATTGGTCATTTCATTTTCATTCTTTTAGTCATGTATTCAAGCACAAACTTGGAATTTCATAGCTGTAAGGTCAATTTAGACCTACTAAATAAAACCCTGGGCCAACTATGTTAAGGATTTACTCACCTTTTCCCAAACTGTACCATGATAATTATTTCCTTGATACTCTACTTAAAAAATGAATTAGATGACATTAAAAAGTCAAACAGAATCTTACATCTTCAGTAATTTGCGAAGATCTCTTTTTCTGCTTTGGTTTGGTTTAGTTTTTGTAGAGACAGGATCTCACTCTATTGCTAAGGCTCGAATACAGTGGTGCAATCATAGCTCACTGCAGCCTTGAACTTCTGGCTTCAGCAATTCTCCCACCTCAGACTCCCAAGTAGCTCAGACTACATGTGGGCACTACCATGCCCAGCTAATTTTCTTTCTTTGTTTTTTAAAGAATGAAAGAGAGAAAGAAAGAGGAAGAGATTTTAGAAAAAGAGAGAAAAGGAGAAAGAAAGAAACAGCAAAAGAAAGAAAAAAGAAAAAGAGAAGAGATTTTAGAAAAAGAAAAGGAGAAAGAAACAGCAAAAGAAAGAAAAAAGAATGAAAGAAAGAAAGAGGAAGAGATTTTAGAAAAAGAGAAAAGGAGAAAGAAACAGCAAAAGAAAGAAAAAAAGAATGAAAGAGAGAAAGAAAGAGGAAGAGAAAGAGGGAGAGAGAATGGGATTCTTGTTTTATTGCCCAGGCTAGAATACAGTCTAAAAATGGGAATTAAAAACCTCTTTTATGCCAATAATTGTGTTTAACAATGGAGACAGGAAGGAATAGGGGATGAAAATAACAAATAAGCAGCCAACCAATATTTTAT